>BMAU01015459.1:0-170000 GCA_019973935.1 Trichonephila clavipes
GTGCCCATCTCAGTATACGTGATCCTGGGCGCTGAGTTGCGTGAGCAGATGCCTTCGGTGCCTTCGGTGCAATTACTGGGCATATGGCTCGCGAAGCGAGCCTCCATCCCATATATCCGGTATATTTATGTTGATCGGACCATATTATTGTCATGCTAGCGAGTAGCAGAAAGCTGATTAGCTGAGCCAATCGTTGAAAATGTCCTGGGTCATGCGGAGATCTGCTTTCAAGACGGAGAGCTGAGTAAAGTGCTGCTCTCATGTTGGATCATGGCTGGTGATTTTTAGACTCATTGGCTGCTCAAATCTCTCAGAAAGAAATTTAAGACTAAAGGGGGGGGCTAACCCTGATGGTGAGGATACGAAAAATAATAGATAAAAATTATAATAAGATAAAAATAAACGAAAAATATTCAATAAATAAAATGAAAAATTTAGCAAAGAGTGTGCAATCAAATTGCACTAATCCAAATGATTAAGGTGGATTATAAGAATCGAGAAGAATTCTTCTCGGCCTTTTTTGGTATTGTCATGAAAGTTGTAATTTGGCATGTTAATCATATTTTCATTGTTTGTATATTTAAGTGAATTAAAAATTTTTGCAATTTTTTTGAATGTAGATTTAAAGCTATTAATTTTAATCGCGTTCGAATGTCGTCATTCTCATATATCTACGAGCACCTACGATCATTTCGGATGGTAGAATTTTTGCAGAGTATCAAGGATGTTATATTAGTTTAGCTGCGTATCCCCACACTGGGCACCCGTAGGCTAATATTGGACGCATAACGGCTGTGAAGAGAAGCACTTTATTGTCTCTAGATAATTCGGAATTCCGGCAATTAGTATAATTTAAACATTTTCCGAATTTATTTCGCGTGTTGTATGTGTGTGTTTTTCCAAGTGAGATTTTTATCAAAAAAGAATATACCAAGGTATTTAGTGCTTTGAGACCATGGAATTGTTGTGTTGCAACATGTAGTGGGTGGTGGTGGGAGTTTGCGTCTTTTGGTGAATATTACGCAGCGGATTTTTCTGTAACATTAATGCTGATTTTCCACTGAGTAGTAATATTTCTCAAGTAATTTAAAAGGTGTTTATTAAGTGCATATGTAACATCAAACTGATTCTTCTATATGTTGTGTGCACGGCTGTGTCGTCTGCGAACATGTTGAGTTTTTGTAAGCGCGTAATCTGGTATGTCGTTGATGTACAAGTTAAAAGTAGAGGCCCAAGGGAGACTACCTTGAGCTACTCCGCAGCGAATATTTTTCGTGTTTGAAAGCGTATCCTTGTCGAACCTGATAGGAGCGCTCGGAGTTGTATGAGTGCAGTAGGCAACAAGGGGTGGGGGGAATGTTATACGTAATTAATTTGAAAGTTAATCCGGTAAGCCACACGCGGTCGAAGGCTTTTTCTGGATATCAAGAGAAAGACTGCGCCGGTGCTCTTTTCCTTTGAAATCCCTCTGAGATTGCTTCCGTTAAATTGAGTAGTGGGTGGAGAGTGGAAAGTTTATTAGTAAATCCGTATTGATTAGGGTTAATTATATTGTTAATATTGATGATATTTTGAGTCTAGTTAAAATAATTGATTCAGTAATCTTGCTTAATGTAGAGAGAAGAGGAGGTGAGGGTCTGTAACTAGCTGATTATTTTTTTGCTTTTACCTGGTTTTAAGTATTGGAAAAATAATGGCCTCTTTCCAGATTTTTAGGAAAGTAATTATGCTTTAATATCTTATTGATTAGTATTGTTAAATCAGAATTGCTTTGAGCGTAAAGTTTTTAGTCATTCGGTTACTGATGCCATCTTTACCTGGCGCCTTTTAGGGTTAGAACTTTTGATATAAGAAATGATCTCAGAGGGATAAGTTAAGCCGTTTCAGCGGTGGGGAGGGGGGAGGGTGAGAAAGAGAAAAGCATTAACTGTATTGTTGACTATTTCGTCATCATCGTCGAAATCATTATTTTGCCTCTCATTTTCCGTAAAATTATTGAGGATAGATTCGGCCAAGATATCTGCTTTCTGCTTGTCTGTAAACATAGCCGTGCCTGTTGTGCAGTGTAGTGATGGAATGTCTGAACGCTTGTTTTTGAAGAATTTGCACCGCCCATAGACTGTTGTCTTTGTGTGTTGAGTGCTTGTAATCTGGCTGTCAGTTTTCATTGGTATAATTTTTTGAGTTCTTTTTAACGTTTTTTTTGAGCTCTGTTGTAAAATTGTTTATAATGAGGGTCAAGTGTTCTATGATATAGATTTCTAAATTGATTTTTCTGTCTGATTAGTTTGTGAATATGATGTGAGTGAAACTCTTGCGTTCTATTGGTCGAGAGGCGTGGCTATGGGCGGCGCGGACCGTATCGGTGAACTCGGAAATTTTGAGATCAATGTCAGAGAGGAAGAATTAATGGAGTTCGGGTGATAATTCAAAAGCGAAAGATTAGTATTTAGATATTTGGAAAAAGCGGCCAATTCGTGTGAACTGCCCTGGGGTTAGTGATATCTTTGCTAAGTTTGAGAGTAAAGTTAAGCATTACAGGATTGTGGTCAGATGACAGTTCATGTAGAGAGTTTATGGAATATGGGTAATAAAAAGTTTCTAATAATGGCGATGTCTAGAGTATTGGCTGAATTAAGTCCGAACCTCGTTGGAGTATCCGGATAGGCAATATAAAGATTAGCCAGGTTAGTATAAGTCCAGGAGGCGTGTTCCTCTGGAAGAGTTAGAAGTACAGTTCCAGGCAGTATGCGGGCATTAAAATC
Organism: Trichonephila clavipes; assembly: GCA_019973935.1. Taxonomy (NCBI): domain Eukaryota; kingdom Metazoa; phylum Arthropoda; class Arachnida; order Araneae; family Nephilidae; genus Trichonephila; species Trichonephila clavipes. Next base: position 2,766 of record BMAU01015459.1, read on the forward strand.
GCCGAATAAAACGCAGTTACTGCTGGTTTGAATAAGATTCTCAATATCAATAGTGAAGGTAAACTCGTCGGATTTCGGCGGTACATAAACACTAACGATCGATATTGGATCGTGATCAAGAGGAGTTAAAATTACTACAGTAAGCTTCAATAGTTTGCAGGTGGGGTAGGAAGAGAGTAATGATTAATAGCGTTTTTAACGAGGATGAGAGTTCCACCGGAGGCCCTGTTGTTATCAGAGGATGTTGGTCTGTCATTTCTATAGCAGGAGTGTAATTAGCTATGTTTATGTTGTGTGTAGGTCTCAAATGTGTTTCTTGAATTAATATTAAATCTGGGGAAAGGCTTAAGGCTCATAAAAACTTTAGTTCAGTAATTTTTACTTAGAATGCCGTTAGCGTTCAAACACAAACTGAGGCCGATAGGGATTTACTTATCATTAATCACATTGCAAGATGCCTCTATTGGCCGTACATTTTGGTTTTGCATCCGCTTGGGCGGAGCTTTACAGGATTAAAGATTATTGGCAAGATTAGGGTAGAGTTCATAGCATTTAGGAGTTGAATAAGACATTGAACAGTTGTACTGAGTAAGGCTTTAATATCATTATTATTACTACTATTTGGCTGCAGGTTAGGGTTTGAAGGGTTTGATTGGAATTAACAATTGGGGGTTGTGACTATTTGATTATGAATAGTAGGAACAATATTTACGGCCTCAGTTTGGCGAAGTCTCAGCTCTTCGTGGCGCCATCTGTTTTTATTTTGGGAGCTATTTCTTGACGAATGATTTGTGACTTGTGCGTATGATAAATTAGGTCTTAGGAAGCTGTTGTATAGATTCATTGTATGTGTTTTTATTAGTCTTAGCAGCGCCCTTAGGGGCTTAAGGAAAGAGGGGCAGCCATGCCAGTTGGCCATGTGACCGTAAACCTGGCAATTGATACAGAATTTGGTCTCAAGACGTTGCTTTATTGGACAGTCCTTGGTGAGGTGTTCTTCACCGCACTTTAGACATCTAGGATTCAAAAAACAGTTATCCGAATTATGGTGGAAGTTTTGGCAAGTGTAACACGCGTGAGCAGATGCTTCGGTCATGTGGTCAATATGACGCGAAACTCTGTGTTTAGTTCCCAAGCAATCATGACACTCATTTATCGACCCACTGAAAGGATGAAGGCTGAGTCAACCATGCCCAGACCGGGGTTTGAAACTCGCACATGTGGTGTGGAAGCGTGATGCACGACTACTCAGAGCTTCAATATTATTCTAAAATAATATAGTATTTTCTGTGTATATGTGTGATCAGCTTATACTTTTTATCAACATTGTAAAATCTTTAAAATGTTTTGGAGTGAATTCAACGAGTTTGAAAACTAACGTTTTGTTCAAAATTTGTATGCCATCTATAAAATTTATAAAGTTTTTATTACATTTTATAGCATCAGAAAATCATTGTTAATACTTATATAAAAAATTTCTCTTAATTTTACCTTTTCTATTACAAAGTGGTAAATGTTTACACAGTCTTTAAAATCTTAAGAATAAGTTAAGTGAATATTATCAGTTATAATTTTTTTCTTTGCCATATAAAGAAATTTTTGCATCTTAAAACAAATTTCCTTCAATCCAACAAATTTTAATTTTTTAAAATCCTGAAACTCAATGTCAACATCTCTTTTGTTTTCCAATTAGGTTGTATTACGATGACTTAATGCCAAGGAATAACTTTCGCATTCGAAATAATCCAATCAAAGAGCATGCGTTATTGCATATTAGAAACCATTAATTCCGTACAAACTCACCCACCCCTCCAAAAATTTATTACTACAGTTAATAATAAAACTTGTTACTTATTGGAAACTTAAATAGTTTTCAATGTACATTCCATGATCATACTATAATTTCAAATATTTTTCCTCAGTTCTTATGTATATAAAAATAAGCTAATTTTTTAAAAAATAGCGCTTAAAAAATCCCATTCACGTTTGAGCAAAGAAATTACATCGATTAAAAATGAAAAGGAGGTATATTAGCTGATTTAAATGTAATCATAAACAAGTATTACAGACATGAAAAATTAAAAACAATATTACTTTAGAATATCACTAATTAGGATTGATATCAATGAAGTTTAAAAAGGAAATGTAAATTTTTCTTAACCAATTCGTAAGAAAATAAAGATAAACTAAATTGCATTTAAGGTTGATTAGCATTATAGTTATTTTTCGGATCTTAGGAAATAAAAATTTTGGCATATCCAGTCTAAAGGTAATGGGTGGAGTCGGAACTTCCTCAAGAATGCGTTGGCCGTCTCTTGTCCCTTCCCCCTAGAAGCAAAGGGAAGAAAAGCTGGGGGGTCATTGGGAAACTGGGTTTTAGGGGAAGGAGGATCTTGTTAGATCCATATCCCCGAGACGTTAATCGAAATCGGGAAACTGGGTTATTGTTAGAAGCAAAGGGAAGCAGATGTCTATCTCTTTTATGGCCCCTAAATTTCTGCCAACAGAGTGAGGGAGGTCTTTGGTTATTCGTAGTGTCATTGAATATACGTCAGACAGGCTATAAAGAAATATTTGTTTTTACTTTTTTTTCTTACACTGTATACCCCTTACAATTATAACTAATTAAATCGGGACCCAGGTTTATCGTAGTCATGCTATATCAAATACATTCTCTATACGTTTGAAACAAATTTTGTTACATAATGCTGTATTTTTTCTTTAACTAAATTATCACAAAAATAAATCTCAGTCAATAATACAGTGGCTTGCAGATATCATCCAACATTAAAATACAGAGAACAGAGCTATGCAAAAGTTGAAATAAAAGCAAAGTAAACTTCGGCATTTTCGATAAAATTATTGAAAATGGTGTTTTACCAAATTTAATGCAGTCGCATACTATTGAAATTGAGGCACCACAAATCTAATGTTTCCGTGTTATTTAGCAACCAATATCACAATTAGTCTCAACAATGTATTATATTCTAATTTTAAACTATGTTTTAGATTGTATCATATATATATATTCCAAAACTATTTATCAAAATAACAAATGTACTCACGTATGTGATCAGTTGTATTAAATGTGTTTTAAAAAAAATAATGTATAGTTTTTGCATTGAATTTACCAAATTTGTTAAAAGTCATGTGTCTTACAAGTCCCAATTTCATGTAGCTTATCCTCTTTTTGTATGATATTTGGTTATTTGCACGCTTCTTTAAAAGTTTTTATATATATATATATGTACAGTAGCGCACACAGGAATTTTCAAGGGGGTCCGGGGTCGAAAGTTCACCATTCTTGTATCAGGTTCCTTTTGATTTTGTCGATTTTTGCGAGCAAAACACAGTAAAAAACTAATTATTGAATAAATAATTAGCATTAATTAATAAAATTAATCATTAATAACAAATACTTAATTAAATTTTACGTACTATATACTTAGAATTATAATCAATAGGAAAAAATCAAGGGCTTTGGGGGGCGGACCCCCTTGTGTGCACCACTGTATATATATATATATATATATATAATGCAATTATTTATGAAATTAAATGGCCTTTTATTTCAGAAAAAATGCTACAGTTGCGATTTGATAAAAATTATCTGTGTCATCACCCATTTTGCGATATTCAATGCTTCACCGTATTCTTTATCACTTTGCGTGATTAAATTTTTATACGTCATTATGATCTAGGATTGGCATAATTTACTGCATTTAACATTACATGAAAAGCAATTGATTTACACTAGAGGACTGTGAATATTATCTTTGACTCACAAAAGTAATTTTTTTCCCACTTCAGTATTTATCAAAAAGAGCACGGAAGAATAACAAATAGAAGTAATACTATTATATGGTTGAATAAATAAACTATTTTCAGAGTATATGCATGTTTTGAAGAGTTAAAAAGCAGAAAAAATAAGATTATCATCCTTATATATACCCCCAAGACACTATAATCAGCAAGAATCACGCTTTTATGACTGTCTAAAAAGTTTGGGAGAAGGGTTGGAACTCAATAATTAAATTAAACAGGAATTTAAGTATGATGTCCATTATATAGGTAAACGTGTCTTAAAATTTTAGGGACATTCTTAGAAATAAAATTTTATTTTTATAATTAGATACATTTCTATGGAAAAACTCTATTTAAAATTAGCAAGGGTATAAAATTACGGCCGGAAAATCTCGTAAAAAATTCTAATCACTTTTCATAAAAAAAATTAAAACATGCTTTGTATACTTAAATTAATATAAATTTAGAAGTGCTCTTTTTTAGTAATTTGTCAATAATTGGCCGTATGATTTTTAACATAGTAGAAAATGCATCCCTTGTATTTAAAATAATTTACTGTAAAGAAACAATTGTGGTTTCTATTATTGCTAAGGTAAAAAATATTTCAATAAACCTTTTCGTTCATTTTGTAGGCATTTAAATAAGGGAATTTATTTTTAATTCGGCGTTTAGTATATAGTTATTTTAGAAGAGGAAACCATAAGAGAGTATCCTATGGTTTCTTACGGAACAAAAATTCTTGCATTTTAAATTTTTAACTTTCTCTTTATAAGAAAACTTATTGCGTATACATTAAGCATAGCGTGTAGAGAATTTAGGCTTTTCATACCATTTAATTAAAAACTATAACACAGACAGTATGTAATTCAATTTTTGTCTTGTTCGAACTCGAATTTCATTAGGTACAAAAAAAGAATTGCTTTCACAAATATGTATTTATATATGAATAGATACTTTAGCGGTAACATATAATTGAAATCCACTTTTTCATTATTCTATTTGGCATAAATTTAGTAACAAATTGAGTTGAGTTTATGCATTATGTGTGTAGATATATGATTATACTATGGAAGGATGTATACTAATTTCCGTTTTTGAAAATGAGTTTAATTTAAAATCTGATCTAGCTTGAAAGTATGAGAAAAAAATTGTTTCTAGTTAATTTTGAAAGTCTGCTTTTTTATTTTTACAGAGAGAGTTTGATATAAAGTGATAAAATATTAAGCTTTTAAAAATTTTCCGTTTATATTAAACAAAAATATTAGAGAAACTCGATTCATTGTCAGAGTGAAAACCATAGCTTTCGGTCAATCCGTCATTCAACTTGTATCATTATGAATATATATACATATTGAATTGTTATTAATAAAACAAGTATTTACGATTACGTAGCGATCAAAATGTAATTTGATGACCCACAGAATGAGCGAAACAAATAACCGATTTAATAAAAATCTATCAATGAATATTCAGTGCACAAGCTATCTAAAATTATAAATAAACATATTTTATAGAATAGAGAATTAAATACGAAAATAAGCTTTTCAAATCACTTTAGTAAACGCTTTTTATTCTGTATCAAAAAACTTACCCTTTCGATTTTTAGTAATAACATTTGTAAAAGATCCGATAAAATCACTTATTGGTTATATTTAAAATACTTATTCGTAACTTGTGTATTACTTACCACTGCAATTACATAATTAAACTTTATTCAAAAAATAATGAACAAATATTTAATTTCATTTAAAATAAATTTGTTCCATGTATTTAAACTTGCTATTTCGAAAGATGGTTAGATATTTTTTTATGCTTTCGATAAGAATACTGCTTTCACCGTGTGAACAGGTCCACGTCTAATGCGAAAATGAATGATTGGCATCGTATTCAAAGCAAGCGCCGATATTGGCGAGAAATTTGCTAAGCTCTGTAACCCTGCAGACTGTCATCCCCCTGTTTCCTTCCCCTCTCCTCTTCTGGAAAAAGTGCTCTTTATTTAACGACTTCCTAATTTTCTGAAACATGTAAACACAGCAATACATTGCCATTTGAAAATAATAAGGATTATTTATATTAAAGTATTAAATTAATAAATTTACAGTATATATTTTTGAAAATATGCAAGGATATTTATTAATGAATTGCATGCATGAATCCATTTAAAAGGAACTTGAGCTAAATGAAAAAAATTTAAAGAACAAATTTGGGGGCAATAGTTAATTATTTACACGTTACTTCACTATAACTGTGCTCATGAAAATCAGCGTGGAAAAAGGGGAAAAAAAGTAGCGGAAGTGTAAACAAAACTAAGGTTGTAGTAAACAGTATTAAGAGTAATTTAATCTTTCTTTTTACTTTGCTGTTTCTCTATATCGCTAATTTTTAAATCATGCTACCGGCGAGTTTTCGAAACGTTTGGCGAATATGTTCTCGTTCATATATTAATAATTTAGTCGAAAGTAGGCTGCTTTTAAGTAAGTTTTTCGATATCTTTTTATTAGTAGAAAAAATGCTGGCTTGTAAATTTTATTTCTTTTGTATTATTTTCGGTTCTAATATATATTTTAATAGGAAAAAAACACTTTTTCTTAAAATTGGTTGTTATCTGAAGAAATAAGCGAAATGGAAAAGCACTGAAATTGGAAATATGTGATTGTACTTATTAATTATCCTTTTAAAATTCAGTTTTTGTATGGTAAATCTTAAACAGGGTGACAGGGTAATTCGGACAAACATACCAGGCCTTTTCCCTTACCTTTTTTCAAAAATCATTTCTTTTCGAGCAACACACAAAACATTGCCTTTTTGGTCTCAGTTTTTTGTCAGTGGAAGCAATTACTTCTAAGAAGTGTCTTCCAGTTATTCTTATGGGAATGGGTAGAATTCCTAGTCATCCTTTTTTCTCATTTACTGTGCCATGTCTTTCAATTGTGCAATCTATTATATCAAATGAGAATATTTTCTTCCGTATTTCTTGTATAAAACAGAAGCATTCCACAATGATATATCTAAAAGGTGGAAGAATATTTTTTTGTAATATTTCTTTCCCCTCTATTGTAATTGGGTAATTAGTGAAATGCTGACCTATTCTATCTACATCTACCATGGTATTATTGTATTCCATTACAACTTTTGATTTCTGTCTGACCTCATCCTTGTAAGATGTCACTTCATTCATCACAAGGCTGTGTATAGTAGATAGTAGTGATAGGACTTTCTTAGCCATCCATTTGATGATGCAGTAGGTATTAGGTATGTATTAGTATTAGAGAGTATTAGGTATGCACAGATTTCACCTTTTTAAGATTTTTTTAATTGTAATTCTTTTGAAAGGTTTTTTCTGTTTAGTTTAAGTGTTTTATTCATATCTGTATGATTTTTGAGAATTATATCTGCAAGTTCTGATAATGTAATAATTATCTGTTAGGCAATATCCTGTATTCAGTAGTGGCTGCATAAGTCATCACTACTTGAAGGGACTTGTATAAATACTGATAATTATCATCAAAAAGTACCTTTTTCAGTGTATATAATAAACTGATATACATAAAAGGATATCGATTCACATGAAACAAAATTTTTTGTGCTGCATCAGAACCTCTTTAGTGGTATATACCAGGGGTGGCGAACCAGTGGCACATGTGCCATTGATGACACGCGACACAATATTTTTGGCATGCCAATGATCAAAATGGTTTGCATTTTCAAAATTTCAACATTCACTATGAAGTATTACGATCAAAAGCGAGGAAGATTGGTTGCGGGGTGGCGGGGAGCACACTTGTTTGTTATTGTCATGCCTTAGTTAGGTCGTAGACTACAACTGCTTATGGTGTAAAGTTTGTCTACAAGTAGCATATTCAATTTCATTGACCTAACTGTATTTTAAAGTTTATCTGTGTTATATTTACGGGGGATTTTTAATTGTTATTTAACATGGCTAGTTCAGCAAAAGTACAAAAAGAGCAAGATAATAAGTGTAACAGAGAATTTCAGATTTGGTGGACTGGGAACCATGGCATTAGTAACAAAAACGACAAAGCGGTGTGTGTTTTTATGTTCTAGAACAGTGGTATTCAAAACATTGTCTGTAAAATGGTATTTTGAATTAAATCACAAACCCTCTGATCAAAAAAGGTGAACCACAGCAAAGATAATTAATTGCTTAGAAATTGTTTGGCAGATGACTCAAATTCAACTTGTATTCTACAAAAAGTAACATCTTACAATCCTGATATAAGTTATTTGTTATCCAATCTGCAACAACAAAAGTCACACACACTAATGTTATTTTAATTTGAATTACACGTATAACTAAAACATTTATAACAAAACAGTGCAAAAGGTATTTTTTCGTAGTAAATAGTTTTTGTGTTGTTGGTATTTTATTATTTTCCCAATAATCACAAGTCAAAATTATTTAATGGCACGTGCATACCCCATTAAACACTTTTTGGGAAAAAATGGCACGTTGATCTGTAAAGGTTCGCCACCCCTGGTATATACTGTTTCCATTGTAATCTTTCTTTGAGCAGCATCAAGCTTTCAACTATTGTTACATCTCTTTCAAATGTAATAGTTTCTTGATAATGAGAATTCAAATACTTAATTATTTGCCACAGTGTAGACAGTTTTGGGGACTCATGTGTTCTGCATCAAATTTGGCATCATCAAAAAAAAAAAAAAATGTAAATACCAATGCATAAGATGAAAGTGTGAATAAACTAACCTGGAAATAAAAAAATGGAGTTGCTTTTGAATGTCTTTTTCTTCAATATCCAGTCTTTTTCGCATTTTCTTGTAATATATTTAAAGCAAGAAAAACCTGAATTTTGTCTTTAGATATTGGTTCCCATTTTTGTACTCTACTTTTCCTTCATATATTGCTATTTGAATAATTCGATCTGCATAATTATTAGTCTTAGAAATACTCATTTCAAGGTGGTTATCATAAAAAATAAATGCTTATAAATTGTAGAGTTCTTTTGCCTAATGAACAGCTGAATTTGCAGTGGAAGAAAAAGTTGTGGAGGTAAAGAAGATTTACTGATATCATGCTCACAAAAGTTCAGAACTTGAGTTGGGTCATCTGAACTTTCCATTTCCTCATCACTAGAGAAGTCCTATGTCAAACCTTCATTACTTTCAGAATCATTTAGAGAAATTTATCTATTACTCGAAATTTCTCGATTTACTATCTGAGTCAGTATCAGAGTTATTTTCTATTATGAGCTACTCATCACTCATTTTTCTTCTGTTTTATCTCTAAATTTAAAAGAAATGGTGTTCATAGCAGGCTGTACACCAAGCTAGTGAAAAAAGAATTCACACCTTTTCTTACCTAAAAGAATGCAGTCAAACCTAACCTTGAAACCAGCTTAAACTTTTTTTGCAATCCTAACTTTATTAGACTACTAGAGCCATCTGTTAGAAAGATTACTCACTAAATAAACAAATATTTTTTAGCATATCAGTGGATTAGATAGAAAAAAATGTTGTTTGAGTGTTACTGAAGCAAATCAAAGTGCCATATCCAAGTGACTGAGCGACGTTCTGTCAAAACTGGGGAGTAGTTAAAATGGCTGGAACGTTGGATGTCTTTTAGATTTGACGATGTGGTTAAAGAAGTATAGGGTGCCCTGTAGTGAAAATGATATTTTTTTTTGTCAACCACTAAAATATTTTAACTGCTAATTTTTACTAATTTGATATCAGTATGCTACTTGATTTTCTTTATTTTGGAATTGTGCCTGTTAGATCTTTGGTAGCCTGTCTAATGTTATCTTATTGTTATTTTACTGCCCCAAATTTGTAAAGTTTTACTGCTGTTTGGTGAGAAAATGTGTAACATACCAATATCAAGTTAGTTCTATAGGTATAAGACAAATGATCTGTAGTCATGTAATTGGTACTTACGTATTATACCGTTGATCAGTTTGTCAAATTAAAAGATGTAGATAAATGTTGTGGTATGGAAAACTGTTCCAATTCATGTACAAACCTAATAATATTTTTTTGTGCATATGATGATAGCATTTAGCGACTTCTTTTTATTTGGCAATGTCTTTCGATTTGGTAGATTTAGTCAATTGGTATAATATATAAATAACATCAAAAGCCAGCACATTTTAACAATAAAAAATCCCAATTTTAAATGCTTAGGGAAAAGTCTGAACTTAAGCTAATTTTAAAAATGTTTAATATTATGAATTAAGGCGGTACTTATATATATATATATATATATATATATATATATATATATATATACATTTTGTGAAAGGTTGAGTCTTATCCTTTTCAGAGGACCATTAATGTCAATTTTGTTTATTACTACATTCCGAAGCAGCGCCGTCTAGTGAGCTTTCGTAGCTCCGGCTTGTGAATAATTTTTCGGTGGAGGGATACCAGTCCTAATGTCCAAGCATGAGAAAGGTAATTAATTTCCCCGTCTTCTAAAGGTATAACTCAACTTTCAATTAACCTAATTCCTGCATGTCTTTCTCTTTGTAAATATTTCCCTTTAACTTTAAATAAATTATTTTTTTACTTAAATGAAGTATCTGTGTTTAAATGACTTTGATTCAATTAATTCATCACTCACCCTTTAATACTTACCCCTAGACAACCACCTCGCCAATCTAAAATCCCGCCTTCTGAAGAGTCTGATTTGTATTCGAAGATTTATTCGGACTCCCACATATATATACATATTATGCTGTCCGATAATTTTCATCCAATTAAAAAAAATGTCACCAAATGATGTCATTATTATTACAGTGGGGGAACACACAGTCTCCAGTATTGGCTGTACATTGTGGCATTCAATGACATCTTTTAATTCGATGAAATTGGTTCATGGTATTATACACAAAGTACCGTCTTATTATATAATTATAATTTGAATACTTCAAGGAATGTTTTTTTTAAAGGAATAGATTTCAAGATAACTTGAAAAATTGAAAGAATATTGAAACATTGTTACATATAAATTTCTTCTTAATTATTTATTAGAATTTTTAAAAATGATGCTGTCTATAAAATATTTTTGTTATAAAGTTTTGTATTTTTATGTTATGATTATTTTTGAAGGTGGTGTTAACAAACCTGTATGTTCTATCAGAACTTTCTGCGATAAATCTCCTGCTCATATGGTACAAATGCGTGGCTTAGAACATGAAACAAAGGAAAAGGATATCCTAGAGGTTAGAATATTTTTATTATATGAAGTTGCAAAATTCTTTTTGATTTTCCCTTTAGTACGCATGTATTTTGTACATCAAGATAAAATTTAATGTAACTCATAGGCTCATTTATGAAATAAGTTAACTGCTTCTAAATTTTTATGATTATTTGAATTTGAACTAATTTTTTTAAAAAAAGTAAAACTTCTGAGATTTTTTTTATTGCAGTTTTTTAAGCCTTTAGGAATTACTCCTAAGGCTGTGCATCTAAAATGTGATGGATCTGGTCGTGTTTCTGGAATATGTGAAGTAGAATTTGCTACGCATGCTGAAGCGGTTGTTGCAATGCGAAAGAAAAATGCATTCATGGGTAAACATGCATATTGTTTAATAAATTATGTAGTTTTAATATTCTTTCACTCAAAGTAATAATGATTGTATCTATGAAGTATTCCTGGAAGTAGAATAGATTACTAAACTATTTTGTTATCAAACTGTTTCTTGAGGGGAACATGTGAAAGATTTTTAATAGAGATACAAACTGTTGAAAGAAAGTAGTACTTCCAAACAAATGCTTCCTCTTATTCATTTACCAGTGAAAATGACAACTTAAGGATACCAAGATGGAAGTTGAGAAGGGAATAATCACTGCCACCATTTAACTACATTTTTTGATAGTTAATAACAAGTGCTTGGCCATCTAATCTTTCTTTATTAACTTCATTTAAAACTGCTGTGTATGATTTATTTCTGAGGTACATCTACTTAGATCACACATTTTTTAGAAATGGAATACTTAGGTTTATCCAAAGGAATATATGAACACTATAAAAAAAGAAAAAGTAAGAATGGATCATAAAATATCCTGGGATTCTTCTCATAAAAAATTACAGCATAAGAATACTAAGATTATGGGATTCTCGACGATTTTGTATGAAAAAATGTGAAAGTTTTTTCTTATTGTTTTGGTGGTAATAAATGAGGGAAAACATTACTTGTTTTAATTACTAATTGCATTAAGTAAAAGACTTGGAAGGTTTTCCTCAGGGAGGGAAAAAGCTGCATTTTAAAAAAAAGTATGGTATTAATTTTAACCATATTTATAATTGCATTAAATAGTACTATGTTTTATGTGTCTTGTATTTTACAGTATAAATGTGTGGATAGATATAATTATTTAATTTTCTGAAAAAATAATAAATTTATACCTATGATTATTATCTGTCCTTCTTAAAACTAACACTAACAAGTTTACAACAGATAACCTAGATACAGTTTTATGTGTTATCCATCATAAATTAAACAGCAAAATCTATATTAAAAAAATGTTTTATTTTTAACATTATTAAAATTTTATTATGGAGCAGTAACATTCATTTATCAATTTACAGAGATATAGTACTTAACTGTTTGAGGTTTTATTATTTAATTAATAAAGAATTTTCAAAATTATTAAGTTTATTATAATTTTGAATATGATTATCATGTTACATTTCATTAATCAAATGTGTAACATTAATGAAAGTTTAAATTAATTTGCATCATTTTTTTCCTAATGGTCTGCATATTGGCGACTAAGCCTTTGCAGACACGACAAGCTCACAAATCAGATGCTATTAGATTTGGACTCTCGGATTAATTTTAATCCAAGCTCTCATCAGATGCTAAATAATGCTGTGGTTTAATTTTGCCAAGAGTACCAGAACCAAATTGATACAGTTCTCAGCATGACTTACCTCCTGTGAAGTAAGGGGTCCCTTTATCTTTGTAATTCTGGTTCTGCAGTTGTGTATGAATCTGTAAAGAAAACTTACAACACGAATTAATTTTACATAGTTGTTTGAAATATCAATAATGTTTTCAAGGAAATTGTTTTTAGTCACTGTCAATGTCAAGGAAATGTCCTCTTTTGGATTTGAGTTCTTTCTCATTTCCGTTAAATACACCCTTTCTGGGATCGCTTCATCTAGTCCTTTGGTCTGGAAGTCAATTTGACGTAGAAACGAGGATCCATTCCACCACTTGGAGTTGGTTGTAAGAGCGTCTACACTGATTCGTCTAGTAAGTAGATCTGCTGGGTTGTCCTTGCCGGAACAGTGGAACCTCGAGTTAGGATCGGTGAGGGATTGGATTTCGCGAACCCTGTTCGCAACAAAGGGTTTCCATCTATGGCTTGGACCTTTGATCCAATGTAAGGTGACCTGAGAGTCCGTCCAGAAAAAGGCTCTGGTTGAACACTTCTGATCTAGGATTTTCTTGACTTCCTTCGCTAAGCGTGCAGCAAGCAGAGCGCCCATCAGTTCCAATCTAGGCAGGGATAACCTTTTCAGAGGTGCAACACGGCTCTTGGATGTTACAAGATCAATGCTGACTCTGTCCTTGTGCTTGACTCTCAAGAAGGCGGCTGCTCCATATGCTTTTTGACTGGCATCGGAAAAGGTATGGATTTGGACTTCACTTGAATCTCCACTGGAATCGAGGATCTTTCGCGGAATCTTCAACTCTGATAAAAATGGAAGTTCTAACCACCATTGTGACCATACTGCATGAATATCTGGCGGTAGCTCGTCATCCCAGGATAACTTCCGTAGCCAAAGTTCTTGTAATAGGCATTTGAGCCTAATTGTGTAGGGTGACAAGAACCCAACTGGATCGTATATTTTCCCAGCTGATTGAAGCACAATTCTTTTTGTGATGGGTTTTGACGTGTCCAATTGCAGAAGTCCTTTAACATCAATTGTAAAATAGTCGTGGACAACATCCCATGGTATCCCTAAAACCTTTGTGAAGGGATTTTAGAACTGTCGTCCGGGTGACGAGGATGTGTCTCAAGGCCTTCCTTTTCCCAAGTTCTCATCAATGTTTGATCATTTGAATTCCATTTGCGTAATTTCATGCTGGCATTCTTCATGATTGTTTCAGCATCCTTTGATACTTTTAAGGCTTGGGAGATGTCATCAGCACCACTGATTACGTCATCAACATAGAGACAAGTGTCAAGCATTTCAGTTGCTGCTGGATATTGCTCACGGTAATTCTCGATGTGATGCTTAATTGTTGCGGAGAGCAAGAAGGGGCTTACGTTGACTCCAAACATCACACGCTTAAATCTATACACTTGAAACTTGTAGGGATCTGTTTGATTTGATCTTATGTCTGAAACAAAAATCTAACTGCATCTCTGTCCTCGTCACGTAATGAGATTTGCAAGAATGCACGTTCTATATCTGCGGTGATAGCAATCGTGTTCAAGCGAAAAGAAATTATCAGGTGGAATATGTTTGGGTTTAAATTCTCACCTGACCATATACAGTGATTAAGAGATGGTTGTCCATCTTCATGGGAACTTGCATCGAAAACAATGCGCATTTTTGTAGTTAGGCTTTCTTGGCGAAAGACCGCTTGGTGCGGTAAATAGAATACTGCTCTATCAGTTGGTTTTTCAGTTTCTAGAACCCTTTCAATTATTCCTTGAGATTCATATTCTTTCAAAATTTCGGAATATTGTATGTACAGAGTTGGATCACGAATGAATCTTCTTGTTAAGGATTTTACACGTTTTTCTGCTACGGAAAAATTGTCGTTTAACTCTTGTGTATGGCCCTTCCAAGGAAACCCAACTTCATAACGACCACTATTGAAACGTACTGAAGATTTAAAATGTTGCATGGCTTGGTCGTGTGGGTCACAACTAGACTCTGCTTTAATTCCTATTGCTTCTAAATCCCAAAATTTTGTTAAATTTCTATCAACCTGATCTTGGATGAAATTGCAAAAATAATAGTTCGATGGTTCGTTTTGAATGAAACCTGTTACAATGTAACCAAATACGGAGTCCTGCAATATTATTGAATTGTCATGTAATTTTATTTGTTTACTTTTTAATAATTCATAAAATATTTCACCTCCCAGGAGAATATCAATTCGTTTGGGAATATTAAATTCTGCATCTGCATATGTTATATTTGGAGGCAATTTTATTTTTGTTAAATCCAATGGTTGTGTAGGAACGCATCCAGTAATTTTAGGGACTATGAGAAAGTTAAGTTTTCTTTTAAATGAACTTCCGTTCAAAATTTCAGCGGAAATTCCTTTCCTCACTGAGATGCAAGCTCCATTCAAGCCTACAATAGTTGAATTCATAGAGTATTTTTCCAACCCGAGGAAATTTGATGCTTCCACGCTACAAAGGCATTTCTGGCTCCCTGAATCGAGGATCGCGTTCATTACAAGCCAACCCCCTGTCGCACTCTGAACTTTGACCTTCGCGGTCGAAAGCAAAATGGATTTCTCCCCACTCTCATTGTAAAGACACGTCGCGGTTTGAGGATTTATTACATTGGTTGGACTCGGGTCATAAATGACCCCTGATGAACTCTGTGGAGAGGGGAGGTTTCTGTTTATCGGTCGGGGAACACTTGTTTTGCAAAGAAGAGAATTGTGGTTCGCATTACAAACCCTACATTTCCTGTTCAGTTTTAAACAGTTCTTAATAAGGTGATGGCCTAGACAATTAAAGCATAGGTTTAAGGATCTCACTTTGTTGCTTCTTTCTTGAACAGACATCTCGTGAAACATTTTACACTTAAAAATTGGGTGTGTCTCTGAAGGACATAACGGACACACACAGGTTTTTCCATTGCTTTTCACGACAAATGATCTGAATTTTGGAGAATATTCGTTCTTGTTTTTCAACGAAGAATTTCTTTGTACGTTTTCTAAGGCTTGGCTCCTTTTTATTAAAAAGTCTAAAAATTATTCCACTTAGGCAAATCATTAGAATGTAATTCCATTTCATATTGTTTACGCGATTCATCATCTAGACGTTGAGTTATAACAAAAATTAACATTGATTCACACAAAGCGTTAGGTTCTAATTCTAGTTGTTTTAAGGCTCTAAGATGACTCTGAATGGAATCTATTAAACTTCTGAGATGAAAAGCAGATTCAAATTTTATTTTGTTAGGATTTAAAAGTTCAGCAATATGACTATTTACAATTAATCTTTTATTTTCGTATCTACCTTCTAAAGCTTCAAATAAAGATGAGTAAGAATCGTTTTCTGTTTGCAATTGTTTTGCATGGCCTTTCAGGGCAGATTGCAAATAATATAGTTTTTGCGAGTCTGATAAACAAGCGTTATCATGAATTAATGATACAAATTGGGATTTAAATTGCAACCAATCAATATATTGTCCCGAAAATTCCTGTAAATTAATGGATGGCAGTTTCACATTGTAATTAGCAAAAATCATTTTCACAGATAATTCAGAGGTATTCACATTAGAAGATTCAAGTAAGGTATTGAGACTCACCTCTAAATTATCTGCGTCCACTTCCATCGTGTCCAAACTGGCCTCGAAATCCATGAGCTCTTCATCCGAAAGAACCCTGTAGCTTTCGGTCCGAAGTTTGTCTATTTTTGCTTTCACTTCAGAAAACGATGCGACTTTAGTTCTTATTTCAACTTGATTCAATGGTGAATCCACATTTTCCAAGGAGTTTCTAATGCGTGTGATCTGACCGAGCAGATGTGCTTTCCTTCTGTTAAACACGGTGAGTTCTGATAGTTCTTTTGGGGCCATTTTGATTTTTGGCTCGGGTTCGACACCGACCACAAAACTGGGTGAGGTCGATAGCTCTGATTTTAACCACAAATGGTGTGGTTATTCTAGAAATGTCTAGAACGGATTATGAGCAGACTTTGAGTTATGTATAACTTGACTGCTCAAGCAAAAGGCGTGGACTGTATACTTTAAAAATGTTTGTTTATTGAGGACGGTAGGTACGTCCGCTCCGTGGATGCATTACAAGCATACTGACGAAATGTAAACAAGGAGGACTACTAGCGCCCTCTGCACATGCGGGTTGTAACACAAAGGTTTTTTTACATGCTACATAATCATATGACATGCAAGTCTATGATTTTTGCATGCAAAAAATTTATCGACTATAGCCAGAGTCGAATCCGCAACCTTAGTCTTACAAAGTAGACATGCTACCTCTAAGCCACTAAGCCAGCAATTTACAGCATAAAATATTTGTTTCTTTCATTTCAGTATGGATATTGCTACTAGTTAATTTATTGTTCCTTCATTTTGATTTTTTCTATTTAATTATTTAAATTTTATCTATTTTCATTTCTTTTATATGTGATATATTGTTGATTTCTTTAAAAAATATATTTATGAACAATTATTTGAGGAAATACAATGCTGTGATCTCCTTTGTGTTGATTATTTACAGCAAGATAAGTAGATTATTTTTGGATATTAATGGATTATGGTGATTTAGAATTATGCAAACTATTTTTATAATTCAAATGAGAAAAAAAATACAATTTTTTTCTAAGTTTTATTTCAGTTTATAATTGTTGACAAATAAAGTGTTAGATCTTTGCCTTAAAACTTTGCAATATTTACTTGAGAGTTCACTAAAGTATTGTGGAGGTATTACTTTGTCTTGAATTATCTTGCCATTTTTCTTTTTTTACTTTAAGTTAGACTTACTGTAATTTAATTTTTGTACATAACATTTAATAAATTCCATTCTTTTGGATAACTTATGTGGACATATTGTATTTTAATTACCATCTAAGCAGTGCATTGAAAAAAAAAGTTTTGAGAAGTGTTGTCTTATATAAAATTTGAAGTTGTACAAACATTTTTAATGTAGATTATTATATATTGTAAAATTTCCTTCATTTCTTTTTGAAACATTTTACTTCCATTTTTATTACCATGTATTGCATGTTACAAATGCACACACATCTTTTCTTTTTAATTACTTTTGCAGTATCAGGAAGTTGCCCAGTATATAAGTAGTAATGGTTGTAAACTCGTGGTTGATGTTGTTAACTCTTGGAAAGTTCTGATGCCTCTGAAGACTCACTGTGTAGAGAGGCTGATGCATGTTAAAT
Organism: Trichonephila clavipes; assembly: GCA_019973935.1. Taxonomy (NCBI): domain Eukaryota; kingdom Metazoa; phylum Arthropoda; class Arachnida; order Araneae; family Nephilidae; genus Trichonephila; species Trichonephila clavipes. Next base: position 20,670 of record BMAU01015459.1, read on the forward strand.
CTGTCGAGGATGCAAGTCATCATATTGATATGGTGTGGTTGTTTAGAGAGTGAGGTATCAGCTCAGAGGTGTTGTCCTTGTAACTTGACTGAGGTTAAAAATAATGAGGTTGGTCACCAATAATCCTTGCATTGCTTTAAAGCATGATGTTAATAAAAATTAAAGGAAACAATGTGATGAATTATTTTAAAAGATAAAAATTAAAATACCTTGATTCTTTTTATTTGTGCTCTAGACGTGTAGCTTACTTTACCAATTTGTAGATTCTATGTTAATGTATAAAATTAGTAATTTTTAATTCATTTGGAATGCATGAACCAAAATAAATATTGATATAAATAAAGAGTGAAGTTTTAAATGAATTAAAACTTTGTATAATTTACACAAGAAATAAAAATATTCACGTGCTTCACATATTTGTTTTATTTTACTCATATATATATGTAACTTAGTGGTGCAACAGCTCGTGAGGACCAAGGCCTACTGTGTCCATATCAGTTTACATGACCTTGGGCCCTGAGGTGCATGTGTAGATATCCCAATCAGGTGGTCAGTCTGATGGGAAAGCCCCAGTGTTAAGTTCCCAAGCAAGCTTGGCACTCGTTTATTGACCCACTGAAGGGATGAAAGGCTGAGTCCACCTTTCCCAGTCTTAAATTTGAATCTTGGACTTGTGGTGTGGAAGAGCAATCTGCTACCACTCAGCCGTTGGGCTTCTATCTATATATATATAACATAACTTTTAACCATGTTGCTTTAATATATATAATTATTTTTTTGTTGTATAACAATTTGCATTCATAAATTCAGATGTTACTTATATAATTACTCAATGTCTGATGATTTTGTAGCATTTATTATGTAACAATTTTAACTTTCTACTAATTTTTAAAAAAAGTTTGTAAATATTATTCTTTTAATAGTTATATTATTAACTTTTTAAAAGTGTTTATACATATATTTTTTTCCTTCATATGATTGAATGTGTAATATGTTTTTCTTTTGTTAAAATTTCTATAGGCAATAGGTTTGTACGTTTAACTCTAAAATCTACAGAAATAGGAATTGAACAGAAGCCCGATAGTTTACTTGCTAATGAACAGCCGCCATCCATCAAAGAAATTCCTAGTAAATGATTTTCTCTCTTTTTTTCATGTATAAATCATTATTTTAGGTTATAGAATTATGAGTATTAGATTATGAGAATTAGGTTATAGAATTATGAGAATTTATGAATATTATGTATCATTTATTTATAAAAAAAATAGGATAGCAGTTGAAGTATATTAGAAAATTTGGATAAAAAAAATTTGGGAAAATATATGTGGAAATTTTGTATAGTTTTTATGTATATATATATTTTTTAAGTACTAAGACATAGATAAAAACAAAGAATTAATATTTGTTATAAAATGAGTATTATTGTTGATGAAGCTTTTTTTAAGTTACACTAATATCTTAAAATATTTTAGATCTCAAATATTTCATAAATATACCAATATTTTTCCTTCTATTTCTTTTATAATCTTTTCATGGGCTATTTTTTGAAATAAACTTGTAACTTTCTATATCTAGGTGATTTAAATATTGCTGGGAACATTCAAGCATCTTATCCAAAGAATTACAGTATTAAGATGAAAAATGCTCCCAAGAGGATTACTGATTCAGATATTTTTGAGGTATTTTTTGAAAAAAAAAATATTTTTTAAAGCAGTGCGTGATGAAATTATTAAATTTTTACAAATCCTATTACTTTATTTTTTTTTTTACAATTGCATTATATTCTAATTTGTGTTGATCATGTAATACAATTTGCATGCAAAGTAAATGTTTCAAAATTCAACAATTTTTTAATACATTTTGATTTCTTATAGTATTTTTCTGTTGTATTTAAAATGTATAAATAATGCAATGGGAAACACTAATAATTGAATGCAGTATGGGTAAGACAAAAAAAGTCCGAAATATATTTGATTATCATTATAAGTTCCCTGGACTGACAGATGTGTCACTCTCTATCTTAGAATTTTAGCAATCACTATGTCTTATGGGTCATTGTGACATGAATTGTACCATGAGTTTCTATTCTGATAAAACTATCTCCCTACAAGGGTTAACTACCATGGATAACAGCATGTAAATGAGCAAATCCATCCTTAGTTAACACTAGATAAACTGACCACAATACAAGATAGCATAGAAAATTAACACCGGTGTGTAAAAAAAATTTTTAGCAGTAACCATCCAGAATAATCTTTATGGGATACAGAAGCCATTGTCCCATGTGTATATGTCTCTTGATTGTATATAACAGAACAGGTATTAGCATGGGCACAGGAAATATGTTACTAAACTCTAGACATATGGAAAAATGTGGCCTAGATTAATGAGTTCAGATTTGCATCAACACATACCATCGGCAGGGTACAAGTGCTCAAGAAGTTACAGATTTTTTTTTTTTTGCTAGCAGCATACTCTCTGAGGTGGTTTATGTGGAGAAGGGACAGGCATTCTCATCTGGGGACAATTTATTTGAAAAGAAATGGGACCCTTGGTATATGTGTGACATTGTTTTTCATGGTCATTTTTACTGTGACATATCCTCAATGACCGGAAATTCTGGCTCCAATTGTATTTTGGGTTTCATAAGCGGAGATTTCATTTTGCAAATCATTAAACCTATTTAATATTTTATCTCTACTTAATTCTGTTATTTTCAAGAAGTAAATTATTTCTCATAGGCGGCATCTATAAATTAGAAGAACTTCCGAAATTGATGGTGTTTCAATACCTTCATCTTTATGAAACATACGATCTTGATTACAATCTAAATGATAATCTTCAAAGTTTTTTGCACAATTTGTTTAATAGTGATATTTAGAACACATAGTAGTAATATTTTTCTGTACATCAATTTTTGAAGGAAATTGTATTATCTTCTAATAATTTTAGCAGTCCATCTTTTTATTTGTCATAATTAGAACACTGTCACTAGCTATGCCAAATATGTTCACAATGAACAAAGAAAATTATTTTTAACATTTTTCAATACATCATATAAATCCCATGATCTAGTTGTATATTAATGTGATGTTAAAGAAGTTCCCCCTACCCAATGTTGCTATATTGTAGTGATCAATACCTTGAACGAAAATTGATAACAGCTGTATCTTTTTATCTGGTCAAATTATATCCAACACCCTTTCTATGCACTGTTGAATGAATTTGCCATTGTGCTATACAGTTTTGAGTTTTTATCTGTCAGTTACATACAATTTCCATTTAAGTATACTTCAAAAAGTGTGCTTACATATCTATCTCTTAAACATCTGTCATTTGTAAAGCTAGGTAAGATGAAATAACTTTAACTGCATTTTATATTCCAATTTACTATAAGTATTACAATTTTTGGTGTCAACTCAACAATTCTAATTACATGCTTAAAATCTATCATTGTATCCATAACATACAAAAAGATTTACATGCATGAAAAAGTATGAAACACTATTTATTTATGCCTTTGAAAATTCTCTCATGAAAACAGTATTAAAAATAAATAATCACTCCCTATATAAAATAGAAAAATATTACCTTGATGTAAATTTTAATAGATCCCAAAATATTCCATTTAAACTTCTCATTCAAACATTTCTAAATTTTTTTATTCTTTCCATTTCACATTTTCCATAGATGAGATTCCCTCCTAATAGGTGGCCATCTTGCTGACCAAACAGAAGTTTTTTTTTCTTTCCCCTCTCAAAGAAAATGGTTTTTTTTCTCTAGAACTTCACTACATTCCTTTTGGCTAAAATGATAAAAACATATCTCCCTCTTAAATAACCCTACATCCTGGTTTTTCTACTTGTATAACCAGTGACAGTGCTTGGGAAGCATTACCAGAGTAAATTTCTGGACCATCAGCTATCTAATATAAATTATTAACTGTGACTGGAAATAAAAGTCTATACTTAGGCTATAAGTTCACCAAAAGATTTTCTAGAAATGCTAATGTTAAAAAATAACTTTTTGCTAGCTTTATATAAATATTGTTACGAATTTTGTGTAAATAATTTGTATTTGAGTGTTTGATGCATTTATATTACTCTATGTTATATTTATTTCATGTTAAAATTGTACTATTCACAATCAATGCGCCCCTTACGTTATAATGGCGATTCAATGAGAACTTGGCGGTAGAGCGAAGTTGGCATCATTTTTGGCGACCATGTTTGCGAGTTCGGAACCCTCTAGAATCTTCTAGAAAGTAGTAGATCTCTCTACTAGTGTCACGTTCAATGACACGAGCGGTTGTATTTCTAGAAGTTTCTGTTGCACCTATAAAAAGATGTTCGCGCCGGTACGGCTATGAGTCTTGATTAAGCCAGCGAGTAGTTAGGATTGTTCTGACTAGCGATTAGCTCAGCTGTGCTTGTGAATAATCTTTACATACGTGTATTTTTAAACACTAGTAATTGTGTTTGATTGCTGTTGAAGGTGTGAAGACCTTCAGATATTTACCCTGTGAATATTGCTGCTGAATCCTGTATTTAAAAGATTGGATTTTCGATAATAAATAGACATCGCTCTTCAAGAACTGTTTATTTTCTTCGTGATTGTTTTGCATAAAATCCTCGAATCCCAATCTACATAACAATATGTACCATCATGTTTATTGTGTAGACAGAAAAGTGTATGCAATTGTTGCAAATGATTTTATAAATATCTCTTAAAGAACTTATTTAGTTTGAAAAATTATATGCTTAAAAATAATTGCACATTAAACTTGTGTTTGTAATGTTATTAAATTGTGATTGAATATATCAATCAAGTTTGCAATTCGTGTTTGACAGCATTTTCCTAGACTGTGAATAAAACAAACCTAATCTAAATAATAAACTTAAAGCTCAGTAAAATAACGAAAAAATATTTTTTTAAAAATTAGTGACAATAATTAAATTTTTTTTACTGTAGAATTGAATTTCTGGCTGTAATGTCCAGTACAATTGTATGAAAATTTTCTCATTTGAAAAATGACATTTTCAAAATTACAATGCAGTAAAATAAAATTTGTATCAGTCATTCATTCCTTTTATATTGTGTATAATTTTCAACTAATTTGATTCTATAAACAGCCATCAGCAGTTTTTATAACCTTAGCAATGTTTAACAATGTATATCAGTCAGTGGCATAACAGAGAATATTAGGGCCTCCCTAAAAAGTCAGGTTTGAGCCCCAAACCAGATTTTGCAAAACCATAACATAACAAAGGCTTTGCCCCCTATCACCCGGGCAATACTGGGGTGTATGTTACGTCACTGATATCAGTATATATTTATCGCTACATGTTTTTCGAGAACCATAATTTCTTTATCTAATAGTATGGTAATTAAAATTTTATTAATCAAAAATTTTTTTAAAATTATTTTGTATTGAAATTGTTTGCTCATACTAACAGTCAAAATCACTTGAATAGATTTTACTATCAAGTACCTATATTTCTTTATCTGATTTCGTTTGATGGTTTCTGCTGTATGTAATAATAATCAATCGAGTAAACTAATGTGCTTATTACCTGTGTATTGTTTAAAAACACTGTATGATTTCAAATGGGTTATATTATTTCATTTATATAGAAATAAATCAATTCATTTTGTTGTTATATGATAAGTAATACATTTTATAGTTGCTTTTTAGTTAAAAACATTTTGAAAAAACTAGTAGTTTTATTAGCATTTCAAATGGGAGAGTATTTCAATACATTACATAAAATAATAGGGCAAACTTCTACATTCCAAAATGCATTTGAAGGAATATTCAGATTTTAAATTATATTTAAATAAAATAAATCCAACAAAATATATTTCCTGAATGCATCAGATTGCATGTGCAATTTTGTAATTTTTTTTTCTTTAAAATTTTTTTTAGAAATAAAATTTTTTTTGACTAAGAATAATATAAAAACATTTCTTTCTCACTAAATGCTTTGCAAATCACAAATTAGAGATATTATTAAAAATACAATCAGTAGGAATTCATTTACTTTGTTCTAATATAAAAAATTGTCTGTGTAGTTGAATATTTTATTAAATTTTAAAAAAGAGGATTAGAAAAAACGAATCAGAACTGCACTTTTTTCCCTTTGTTTATTGTAGTCAGTTTTTGTGGTGTTTCAACCTGAGCATGCTTTATCTATAAAAGAATTTTCTCTTCCTTTCCCATGTGCTTTTTAAATTTAAAATACAAATTAAACTATTTATGTGAAACCCAATGTATCATAAACTGAAATGGGCACAGTAGGTCTTGGCCCTCATGGGCTGTTGCACCACTGAGAATTTATGTGAAAAAAATTAAGTTGTGTTATTAAGTGAACTATTTTTACTTTTTTGTATTAATAATAATTTCGATTGAATATTTAATTAAAAAAAGTACTTTAAAATTCTAAAATATGTTTAACTTATTCCATTTGAAATTGAATTTTTATCTCTTTGTAGTTTTTTTGGCCCATTGGTGTTTCTCCTATATCTGTTAAACCTTATTATAATGAAAGTGGCTTAAGAACAGGGGAGTTTGATGTACATTTTCTAACTCACAATGATGCTATTAGGGCAATGGCAAAGAATAATACATGTTTAAGTAAGTATTTTGATTTTTGAATAAATATTTGTAACAGCCATAATTATGTATTTGCAATTTTCACATTTTATCTTAATGTATTGATTTCTTATGATTAAGTATAAATATGTGACATTTTAGGTAATAATTTTTGGAGGCAATATTTTGGTTTCTGCCCTTTAAAGATATCAAGGGCTTATATTTGCACTTAACAAATTTAAAATGTGGGAATATTATTAATTGAGATAGAGTTGTTATTGATTGACCAAGTATGTAATTGGAATGTTATGTTGAGTATTAGAATTGAGTGTTTTAATTGAGAAACTCAGAATTTTACTGTGGAAATTTCCTCTGTGTTTCGTCGATACAATTCAAGAATAGCTCAGATAACCTCCTAGTAAAGTGTAAATTTTTTATGTGATATTCAAAATTAGGGAAATATAACAGCTTAGTTAAAAACAGTTTTCAGAATTTCTTTCACTCTGAATTTATTTTTTAAATATGCTAAACTTCAGTTATTGAAAGATAAAAAAAAATATCCTGTAAACTTTTTTGAAGAAGAAAGTTCAATTCTCTTACAGTATTTTTGTAGAAGAGAATTTATCTTTTTTTATATTTTTGTAAAAATGATTTATATTGGATAGTGGTTAGTTTGTAACTATTCTACTTATTGTTTCCATATAAATAGTCTAAACCTACCTCTAATTTCTGTCCTACCTATTTGTGATACTGTGTTTGAAGAAATGTACTTAAAAATATGTTTATAAAGAAAAACATTTTAACATTTCCTTTCTAAATTGCTGGCATATTGCACAATAAGCTATTTTTTCGCTTTTAAGATTAGGGATTCCTCAATTTTGAGAACCACTTTTTTTTTAAATAGTTACTTGTTCATGATTTTTCTGAATAAGTTTCGAATTATTTTTTTTTAAATTTATGATTTTTTTTCTGTATCGTAATAATTAATATACAGGAATACTTCACATAGTATGGTTAATTAGTTCCTCGAAAGTACCACATTGAGGGAAACATTTAAGAAAAAGAAAATTAATGGAACCATTTTTATGCTTGTTTACATAATACAAAAGAAAAACATTTTTTTTTTTACTAGAAAATCAACCAAAGTTTTTTGCACGGTTTTTTCCTTATATCTCATACAATAATAAAGAATATCATTTCCATCTTGTGTCAAGGTTTGCTTTTACATCTCTGGATCTTTTTTTTCTTCAATTCACATGCTCTTTTAATGGCATTGAATAATTTTCTAAGATTATTCAATGTAAATATTTCTTTGTTTGCTTTTACTTTCTTAAATTTCCCTCTTTTTTACTTCTTTTAGTCTCCATGAGTTGAAGCCTGAATCATGTCCACAATGTCTGCTGATGTTAATTTCTCATTCATTAAGGACGGATTGAAGAATTTTATGATATATAATAATTGTAAAAAAAAGGTTATATGTTTTATGAATTGGATAGAAAATATAGCTGATGGTGTGCACATATAGGTAGACCAACATAAAGATTGAAGGCGAGTTGTGTCTGAACTGTATGTCACAAGCCCTCTCTTTTGGCTATTGATTTTGTGGTCGCGGTAGCCGAGTGGTATAGGTATCAGACCGTGGCTTGCCTTGTCACGAGTTCAAGCCCAGTACCACTGAAGACCCGCCGTGTAGGGCAGCGATGCACGTTAAATCTGTCGAGAGCTGAAACGTCCTCCCGTTGGTGTGGTAGTTAGGAGAGGGGGTGCCAGCTCTGGTGGCATCCACGTCACTTGACCATGGTTCAAAATTACGTGGTCCGTTGCCAAAAGCCCTCGTGTAGCTGAACAGTGCGACGTTAATATTCAATCAATCAATTGGCTATTGATTTTGTGCATATGTGTGCTCTATCATCAGGTTAGACCTTATCTGATCAGCATGGTTCGTTTTGGCTATGTTACAAAAATCTTTTCAAACAACATAATAGTGAATCAATTAGTACTAAATGAAATTTGTTGCTCAAATTACTTACTGTACAATAGCAGCTGAGTGAAGTTGTATTAAACAAGGTATTCCTGTTGAAAAATATTAAAATTTACATTGGTAGTTTTTCTTATTAAATAAATGAAAAATATCTGCTTAGTGTTTATTGCTATTTATTCAATTTTAATTTTCACTGTAATGTAATTTTTCTTCATTGATTTGGCCATTATCAAAAAATGCATGAAAATGTAAATGATTTGAAGCAGTTAGGATATTTGTAAATAATTGTTTTTATTTTTTTAGGAAATAAATTTGTAGAGCTTACTCTTCAAAAATAACAAAAACAAAACAGGTAAAAATTAAAAAAATTTATATTAAGACTCATTGAAATATAAAGGAACAAGTTTCTGATATATGCATTTTTGCTTTCTTTTTCGTAATAATGATTTTAGAGAAATAAGAATGAAGGATTCTATGTTTGGTCTGTGTTGATATTTATATAACTAGATATTAGAATTATGTACTCAAAACTCTGGTAGAATTATTCTAGTTATATAAGCAAAGTTCTTTAAACACGTAATCGTGTCTTTTATTAAAATCAAAATCACATTTTCTTTTTATTAAGAACGAAATTTTAAGTTTCATAATTTATTCATACAAAATCATGTTTAAATATCGTAAAACAAGTATTCCTGGTTTAAAATAATTTTTAACTATTCATTTTGCAGATAATCAATGTGTTATGTGGCTTGTATAAAGGATGAAAGAAACTTCAGTGCATCACATTTATTTTGTTTACAAATTGTACAGTATTTGAACATCTGATGTCATTAAAACAATCCATACATTATGTTATATATTTTTTGTTTTGAATACTTGACAAATAATACATGCATAGTTATAATAAACTAGTTGTGAAAAATCAATGTTTATTTAGATTAAAAACATATCAAAGTCCCCATATATGCAAATAAAAATGAAACACTTATGTATTCAAAAATATTTTCAACTGATTTCACCTTTTTCTATATCATGAATAAAATTGTCATTTTTTAAATGTTGGGAATAATTTTTCTTAATTATTCATGATTTTATTATGTAGTACGAAGAATACTTTTTGCAAATATTAGTCTATTAATAATTTTTTATTTTTTTTTCATAAGTATTTTTCCAGAAACTTCTAAATTATATATATATATATATATATATATATATATATATATATATAAATATATATATATATATATATATATATATATTAAATAAAGCAAAAAAAAGCTCCTTTTTTGTGCATAATTTATGATCATTGATCAATGTGCTACAGTCCTTTTCTCTAGGGCACATAAGATTTTTCACATTAAATTAGAATTCAGACTTATTTTGGATACAATTGAAAGGGACAAAATCATAAATACATGAAAAGAAAATATTCAGTTGTAAAATTGTATTGCAAATACTTTTGAGTTATATTGCATGTTGGAAAACAATTCAGCCAGAATGTTATAATAAAGGAAGCTTAATGCCGCAGACATTGAAGGAGTTTCCTGAAATTATACCCTTGGCACTTGAAATTGATGGAGGTTTTGAAGTTATACAAAATAAAGAGACATCTATGAATTCATGATTGATAAACATCTAAATGAAGATAATTCCACTAACTTAATGATATTAGTGGATGAGAACAAAATTCATCCATTAACTGCTTAGAGCCTTAAACTTGGTGTAAATCTGGATAATCATTAAACATTTAAAATTCCAACAATATCTGAAGGTTTGCTTAACTGACACCAATAACTTAATTAAAAAAAATTGCAAAACTAAATGAGAAGTTTTCTTTTAACATAAAGAAAGTCAATATTGCAAAACATTTTGAAAAGCAGTTCATCTACTCAAAATATTCAATGCCAAACGAAAATATTTTTTGAATTCAGGCATTTCAGGTGTAGAATTTTCTTGTAAAGACCGATTTTAATTTTTCTAGTTATAAACACATGTGTTTATTAAATATTCCTTGCTTTTTATTGATAATATTTCTTTATAAAGTTTTTTGAGGAATATATATAGCGTTTTAAAATGTTAGGTATTTATATTAGACCATAGGAATTCATGTTTTGAGTACATATAAATTGGATGTTGTATTCAATGCTGTAATGGTTTTACTTAGTATAGGAAAAGAAATCATCTAAAATTGAATTATGAAATTTTTATGTATAAAGGTAGCACTGTTCTTTGATAAATACATTATAGTTAACTTACCATTTGCAAGTTCAGTGTATGTTAAAAATGCTCATTTATGAACATGTTTATAATACTTTCATCCATTAAGAAAATGTTATTTATGGTAAGGACATGCAGCGTTTGATTTATCTTTCATAAAAATATGTAATTTGGCTATTTTTGGAATATTTTTGACGTACTTTGTTGTTTAATACTTTTATAAGCATGTTATTTTGATGAAGATTTTTAAAATGACAGTTATGATCATATAGATATTTTTAAAAAGTTCACTGCTGAGGTATGATATATACATAAAAAAAATGCAAGCTGCAATATTACATTTATCTGCATACTAAATTTTAAATAATTTCTATCAGCATATGAAGCATTTTTAAAACTATGGCAAATTTTGATTTATAAAATGTAGTTTTTTTAATCAATTTATTTTTGTGTGAAAGCTTCTAAGAAATCATCATAAGGTATTTTTTCTGTAAGTTTTGGATCAAAGTAATCACATATATAAAAGAAGTCATTTTCCGATAAATGTATTTTATGAAGTGCCAGAATTCTTCGAAATTCTGATGCTTTAATACTTCCACTGTGTTGTTGATCTGCTCTGCGGAATGCATAGCGTAAATCTCGATAATTCTTTAAGATTTTATCTCGATTAGTTAAAAGAACTTTATACAAACTCACTGATTCTGGAGAAGATGTAACCTAAAGTTTTAAAGAGAAAATAAATAAATTATGTTTATAAATTATAATCAATATATAATCAAACAACAAAAGTACAGCTTTTCATATTTATATATATGATTTGTGTTGATAGTTAACAAGTATTCCTATGAAGCGTCTTGTATTCATCAATGGAATTTCCTTACTGTTTCTTATAAAATCTTATTAAATTTCAATTTTAAGAAATTCAGCTGGATATAATTTTAAAAATATTTTGAACTGCAGAAAGGAAACCATTTATTACATTACAGTGTTATTTCTTTTACAAACATCACTTCTACTTTATAAAACCCAGGATAAATAAAAATCAGTTTTTCATAATACTTTTTGCTATTGAGTCTTCTCTTAAATAAACAACTAGCTTATGAATTGGGATTTTCAATTGAATAGCCACTATGTCGTGAAATTTTTTTTGCCTTGGATTGTCCATCAATTAACTCTTTCAAAATAAAATTTCAAGGCAATGTTATAAATAAGTAAACAATAATTTAGTCGTGAAAACTACAATTCTAATATTGATCCGAAATTGAAATGAATTACTTAAATATTTTATGGGAAAAATTAATTTTCTCTATATTTGTTTTTATGAAATTAATGTTAACAACTTAACTTACTGTAGAGTCATTCATTGTTCTTTTGTAACCCAAAGCTAGAAGAATCTTTTTAAAAAATGTCCAATAATTAACAGGGATATCTTTCCTGATATTATATTCAGTTTCTAGTAAGTTCAGGATTTCATCGTTTATGGTAATTCCTGTTTTAGGCAAAATGTCTGGAATAAAAAAATATGTGTAAGTCATTTCTATTTTTTACCCTTGTAATAAATGTAACCATCCTAAAAAGATAGTTTCTTCAAATGTTCATTGGCATTTTAGATCTTTCGATAAATACTGAAATATAACAAAAAAGCTTGCAAGTGTTTTATTTGCTTATGTTGCAATTTGTTAAACAACTATTGTTATAACATCTTTTTAGGTATACTTTAAATAATTTTATAAATTATTTAAGGAATAAATTTTAATTTCTAAAATAATGTTTTATATCATAAAGCCATGACTTACATTTTGAATTTCAACAACTTAAAAACAAACAAGGTTTCAAATTACTATACAATAAATAGGGTTAAAAAGTAGAAACACTTATAAAATCATTCTATTGAATCATACAAAATTACCTATAAAATCATTCCATGATATAATATTAGTGTTTTCCCAATCTTTAGCTTTACAGCGTCGTAGGATGTCACGCCACCGTGATTTTATTGAATCAATGAATATCTTTTCATAGTAACTGTATTCTGCTTTAACTGCATCGTTTTTCTTTGGATCACTGAATACCTTAGAGAAAAGAAATGAATGCATTAAATATTTAGTAAAATATATAAAAAGTATATCACATAATTGCTTACAAATTATATTTCTCATTTGAATATTTTTATCTGCATAAAAATAGAGTTTAAATTATATGATGTAAATTTTTTTTAAAAACTTTGCCTTCTGATATTTATTTAATAATAATTATATGTTAAATAGAATTTCACAACACTTTTTCTATGAACTCCTCTCTCAAGTTAACTTAATTTTCATAGATACACCATGTTACTCATTACACTCACTAGGAAAAATGATTTTTTAAGAGTGTAATACATATTGTGTTGATCTCTATGTTGTGATGTATTCAAGCCACTCTTCATTAAGAGCTAAAAGTTAGATTTTGTTACTTAATCATATTACTTTATTCTCTTTTTTCATGTTTTAGCATTGTTATACATACATTAAATTGGATATATTTTATTTCACCATTAAATTTTTTTTAATGGTGAGTTAAAATGTATTGAATTTTTGGTTTATTTTATTGTTACTTAAAACATACAGTAAAAAAAAAAAAAACCCAGCATAATCTAAAATTACTAATCCATGTTAAAAATTCTAATTTATTAGCTTTTGTTGGATCTGGTAATAAAAAGTTTGTTGTGATGAAATTTATAATTATGTTGAGTGATATAACTTAAATTAAGAGTGCTTATTTTATTTACCTATGCTATAAGAATTAGAAATAAGCACATGTATATATAAAATGTTTATATTTTTAGAGCTATAAGAAAAAAGTGTATTAATATTAAACCTTTCTGTGTTAAAAATAAATCCCACATTTTATGATGTAACTAATTTTGACTAATTGAGTCAAAAACAGTAAAAGTAATTAAATCATTGCACCAAATGTAAAACTTCAACTGTTGTTGAAATTGTCAATATTAACTATAAACACAATATTCAAAGTAATGATATATGGTTAGATTTTATTACATTATTTTGGTCTTGAATTTGTTTTTATTAATATTGTAAAAGTACTTATTTTTCCATTGTGGTTTTCTTTCATCTTCAAAACTCTTGAGTATTTTTTTTAACCTGATTCTATAAAAATTGTGTATTTATATATTTTATTTCTTAAATTTCCAACTACAATGTTTTAATCCAGGAAAAGTTGATATTACATGTTATTTCTGGTCTTTAATACCTCAAAGAAGTTATTCATTAGAATAAAGTATTTATTTTCATGTCTTTTTATAATTTTTTAACTTGAGAAAATAATACACTGCTAAATGAATTAATAATTTTAATCTCATGAAAAGTCAAATTAAAGTTTAAATGAAATCTAAACCATTAAAACATTTCTGTGACAATTATTAAACTTGTTTTCAAATTTTTCTTTTAAGATTATCTAAATATTTTGGATTTGGGGGAGGAGGGATTTTTATATAGTTTATGCTTAAAAGAAATCTTTTCCCCCTCTTATGAGTGAAATTACTGATATTTAACTTGTTCAGGACCATGATCACATATATGTGATCACTTAAGGGAACATGGTATCATATGTGAGATTGTGTTTAGCCTGTGATCTCACCAATGTGATCTTAATTTGGAATTATTGTAACCTAAAAATTTTGAAGCATTTTATTACAGCAATGATTTTATATGAATTTTTAAATGAATTTAGGCTTAACCGGAAAAATCACCTGATCTTGAATGGGTTAAAAAAATATTAAGAGTTTTATAACTTGTATGTTTTTTGTTTCGGATATATGTTTTACTTACACTTTCTTGTTTCTTCAAATTAATACAATGGTTGATTGTTTGTCCATTTATTTTTGCATTTCCATTACTATAGCTCATTTCTGAAGGCACCTTTACATTTGCAAAATTGAATGATCTGTATTGTTTATATTGTTCACTTGTTAGAACACTACAACCTTGACCTTCAACTACTAAATTTGAGGTATTATTCCTAATCGATTCACCACTCCTTTTACTCTGTTGTTCCCATGAGTGTTTTGTAACAGCTGACTTTGGTCTGCTTATTAATTTATATGAGTTTGAGCTCGCAATTGATGAAACAGATCCTGCTGTCTTAGGTCTGTTTTTCGCACCATTTATGGAATGAGATGATTTTTTTGATGATACAGAAAGTACTGGACTGCTTGTGCGAGAAGATATATTTGATTTATCACAGGTAGAATGAACACTGCTGACTTGAATAAAGTCATTTAAAAATACTTCATATTTCAATAATCCTATTTCATTTACAGGAAGCATATTCCACAGCAAGTTGAGCTGAAATTTAATGAAAAAAAATAAACACATATAATTTAACAAGAAATATATATTTTTTATAAGAACAATTTAAAGGTTCGAATGACAAGAACAAATATGTAATGCAGATTTTTTTAAAGTTGACATCAAAGTTTTGAATTCTGAACTGTTCATTTAAATAAAAATAATGGAAAGTAGATGAAATATATAATAATATGGATTAATACTTGAAAGTTTATTAAGTTGCCATGAAGTTAAAAGTGGAGAAAAAAAATCTCTTCCTAGAGTTAACAAAACTCGCTAAAAGTTATTAATAACTATTACCTTTATACATCATTATGAATTAATTTTCAACTTTGAAATTTAAGTTCATAACTCAAAGGTATTCTAAAGTACAATTATGTGATGATTATCTAAAATTTAATTCTTTTTATTTATTTTAAAAGTGGATATGTGGCAGTATATAAAACAATTATAATTTTCTTGTTATTTTTATCATTCAAAAAGTAATAATCAATATTTTGAAGAGACACATATGAAAATAACAGATGCATTATATTTCAATTACCTGTTCATTTGTCAGTCTACAAATATATTTACTTATTAATTTTGAAAATACTTCTTTCTTTACAATGCCAGCATTGCAATAATCATGATTTTTAAATTCTTTCAAAAAAATTTCTTTTTGAGCTCTAACTGCTTCTTTTACATGCCTTAAAACTTCTTCATTGCTTAATTTTTTTGCACTCCCATCTTGAGCTATAGTAAGTTTTTTTACACAAACTGCCCATTTTTCTTCATTCTATATGAAATAAAATGTCTTAGTTAAAAAAATTGTACAATTCATTTGCTGAAAAATGTATGAAGCAAAATTATAATTTTCCTTTTTAAATCAGGAAGAATAAATATATTTATTGAATTTGAATTTTTAAGAAAGGATCTGAGACACAGTATGCAACCTTAAGCAGTTTTTATGACATAGTGAATAAATCATAAAAAAAATACCAGAAAGATTTACTAATTATATATTTATAACTAAATTCAGTGGTAAAACAGCCCATTGAGGGCCAAAGCCTACTGTGCCTATCTCAGTGTTCATGACCTTAGGTGCATGAGCAGATGTTCTAGTCAGGTGGTCAGTCTGATGCGAAACCTCCAGTGTTAAGCTCTCAAGCAAGCTTGATATTAATGTATTGACTCACTGAAGGGATAAAGGCTGAATTGACTTTGCCCAGCCCAGGCTTTGAACCCCACGCCTGTAGCGTGATATGCTACTACTGGGCTTTATACTTATAACAAAAGACTTTACATGAGTAAAATGTAAACATTAAAAAAATGGAAAAGTTATTGATATGAAAATAAATATTACAAAGTGTATATTGCAATAATTGTGAAATTCAAACTAGAGATGCATGCATATATGTTTTGGCCATTCTACCCAAGTGAGTGAATATTAACATCCCACTGTTCAGCTACACGAGGGCTTTTGGTAACGGACCACATAATTTTAAACCATGGTCAAGTGACGTGGACAACACCTGAGCTGGCACCCCCCTCTCCTAACTAAAACACCACACCAACGGCAGGACATTTCAGCTCTCGACTGATTTAACGTGCATCGCTACCCTACCCGGCGGGTCTTTAGTGGTACTGGGCTCGAACTCATGAGAAGCCAGCCACGATCCGATACCTTGACCACTCGGCTACCGCGGCCACGCCATTGTAGCCGAATAGTCATTATCACCAATTCATGCCCATCGAGTCTTGAGTTGGAGTCCTGATGCCATTGAAGACCTAGTGTGCAGAAACGCTGATGCATACTTAATCTATCCTATCTCAAAGTCCTCACATTGGCATGGTTTGGAGAGTAAAGTGCCAGATCCAGTATTGTCCTTGTCACTTGACCAAAGTTCAAAATTACAAGGTCTATCACCGACAGCCCTCATTTTGCTTTAGAGAATGATGTTAATCAAAATCAAACTGAATGTTTATATGTTAGTATAATAAAACTAAAATCACTTAGTATTAAAATAATTTTATTTCTGAGTATTGGATAAAATATTAAAATATGTATTGTTTAGATATTTAATGACAATTGTGCTGTATAATTGTGGATAATATAGAAAGATAATTGTTAAAAAAAAGGTTTTATTTATAAGCATATATAATTATTATTTATTAGGATCATATGTAAAATATATAAGAACAATGCATTTGAATTACAGCCAAATATTCTTTTAGAAACTCATACACCCTTTAAATAAAAAATTAGAACTTTAAAGAGAGAAATAAAAAAATAATACAAAAGCATTAAACTTATTTCAATAAAAATGCACGAACCTCATATGGACCTTTTTTATAATGATGTATGAAGTCACTGTAAAAAATTTTGTTATTGAAAATAGGAAAACTGCCAAATATTTCACGACATTGGGAATCATTTAAAGGAAAGCAAAAGCTCTCTAAAATTTTCTTCAGGTCACTGGGAAGCATAAATCCTGTTTCTTCTGCATCAAAAGCATTGATGGCCTAAAATCATAAATAAATGTTTAAATGTAGTTCCAGAAAAAGAAAATAGGTTTTTATATGGAATACTAAAAAATACAGTTAGCATTATTTTAAAAACTTTTCAGTTGTAAGAAATATTAATTGAAAAAATACATGTTTAATTTTAAATTATTTTAAATTTTTAAATAGTGACATAATCATCTGATCAAATATTAAGATTTAAAATGTAAAATCATAAGTTTGCTTGCGAAAAATATTGTGCAAATAGCTTCTCTTTAATAGATGATTTAAAACATGATTATTCATCATTTTTGTCAGAACACTCGTATTTTAATTTTAGATGCTTGCAAAATTTTTTTGCAAGGAAAAAAGTATGTAGTGCACAAAGTAGTTAATTTTTTCCAGGTATCTTTTAGCAATATATTTAAAAAAATACTTACCTTTTCAATGTTTTTTAAATTTTTATTGAAACATTTTTTAAACTCTTTCTTTAATCTTTCACCAGATAACTGAGCGAAGGCATTTCCAGGGTGTATTTCTTCACTGCTTGGTTGCTTAGACATTCCATTGTTTTTTAGCTTTAAAAGAAAAATAAAATTTAAAAAGAATAATTAGTATATTTAGTTTTAGGAAAACATTTACACAACACGAATAATGTTTGGTTTTGTTGTTCATATTTATTTAGATATCTAAGATCATCATAAAATTAACTTCTAAATATTTTTTAATCTTTTAGGGGATAATAGCCTTTGTTGCTCCATATCCCACAAAAATAACTGTAACTATCATCATAAAATGTATAAATTAAATTTAACAGACAAGTAAATTTCTTGTTGGAAATTTGTAACAAGGGATTAAAATTGGATTGTAAATAGATTCTAAAAAAATGAAAACCTTTTCTTACAGTATTTCTTTTGCTATGGTTCTCAAAAAATTTAATTTAAACTATAAGGCATTGTTGCTACCTATCTATTATTTATATAGAATTTTGGAGATTATTCACTCCGACCCTCCTCTTAAATTGAAAGAACTATTTACAATTTTAAAAACTTTGAAGAATCATTTAGATACTTTGTTATAAATAACAATATTTTAATAAACTATTTTGAATACTTAACTGATCTTCCTTTGAATTATTTTTAAATATAGAAATAATTTTTCTGAAATAAAAATTAAATTTTGTAGTGTTTTAAAAATATCTAAATGTATAACTAACACAAAATAATATTTTAAAATTGAATAACATAATTGTGAACGAAAAAAATTACCTTAAAAACTATTTTATTTTTCATTCTTAATAAATTTGAAAATTGTGCCTTTTTACCACAAAAGCTTTATTCTGGGATTTTTGTACAGATATTCAACATTTATGAAGTTTAATTTAAACCAATATTTCACACACACAAATTTGGGGAACTATGTTTTTAAAAAAACTTTGGGAAATCAAGTCAGAACTTTTGCAGAAAAAATAATTATAGACTCTTTTTGAAGAAGCATTTATATTATATACATGGTCAAAGGATATTTATAAAATATTTGTGACTAAAGTAAGACAGATTTTTAATTAATCATATTAATAGAGTATACACATATGTATAACGATTATTATTTTACTCACTGTAGAAGGCACTATAAGGAGAGATAAGAATTTATCACAATCAATCATGTTAGAATGTCCAGGATCTAATATAAACATAAGTGAACGGAATTCTTCTTCTGCTATTGGAAATGTTAGATATTGGTTAATAGTTCTTCTTAACTCAGCTCTTGGAATAATTGTTTTATTCTGAAAATAAGAATATATTAAATACTGAATTATTTCAAATTATAAATACGTGGAACAGTTTTTAGATATTTATATGAAAAAGAATCAATATAAAGCATATTTGTTTGCTTCAGTTATTTTTAAATTTCAGTATCTTATAACTTATAACATCTACTCATAATTTGTTAACATAAAGCTTATATTTTTAGAAAAATGCATGATATTCATGAAATTTTCTTCAATGATTTAAATAAGTGATTTTATTTTTGTTTACCTGTGAAGTAATGGTAAAAGAATTTTTGAAGAAATTTTCTGAATCTTTCATGTTATTTCTTAATTTTTCCATAAGTGATTTAGAAACATGCCAATTGTGAGACCTGTGGAAAGATTATAATTTTTTAATAAAGTTATCTGATAGACATCTTACATACATTAAAATGAAGAAAAGATCTTACCCTTCCAAGTATGAAGTATTACTTTGATGCTCGACATCATTTTTGGAACAAACACTTTTCAAAAACTCATACCATTGAATTTTATTGGCAGAGGGAGAAATATTAAAGCTGGAAAATCAGGCATATATTTAAAAGTAACAACTAACAAAAATGTTTTAAAATAATAATTATTTAACAAAGCATTATCATTGAAGAAATATTATTACTCTTTAAATTAATATATCATAAAACACCTACAGTAATCTATCACATACAAATGTAATTAAAATATAGTTAAATCAATTTCAAGAAAGAAAAGGAAGCTATTGAAAGAATAAAAATAGAAAGATGACATCATAAATATAAAAATTGAAATCATTCATTAATACGTGAATGATTTTTTAGTTTCAATATTTATTAATTTATAATGTAATGAAATATCAATATCGTGTAAAAATATCATGAACAATTACCTCATTAATACTCGTTTAAAAAGCTGAGAAGACATTGGCATAATAAAATAATTTAATACTTGATGGAAAACTGTAACAGGAATAGACCCGCTGCCACTGTCATCTTTTATTTGAAAAGTTCGCAATAAGATTGGGAAGTTTTTCTCTATCTAAATAATAAAATATTAAATATGAATGTAAAACTGTAAACAATATTTTGTCTTAATAAAATTAATATATAAAAACCTACATGCCTTTTTTCTAAATGCATCTATCACATTATTTAAAACTTGACCTTGAATAGCTGGGTCATCTCTACCCAGTTTTGCACATCTTTTCTTCACCTGTTCATCACTGTTTCATAAAAATCAAATTACAAAATCAACTTAGTGGTTGAATCAATTTTAATATGTTACTTACAGAAAGAACAAATTTTGAATGACATCTCTATTATGAGAAGCAATTAATAAATCTATTTATTTTTTGTACAAAGTATCCACACTTATGTTACTCAATGGATTGGTAACAAAGGACAAAACAAGATGGAAGGATTATGTGTACATCAAAGCTGTATCTCCCTGTCTTAACCTGCATACAATACTGTTAAAACAAACCAGATTTAAGACAGATTATTATTTATTTTTCGCAGAATAATCTCTTAATTTAAATTCAGATAACATAAAAACTGAAATTTTGTTTTGAACAATTTACTCAAATTCTTTTAAAAATTATAATTGCACATATAAGTATTTAAAAATAATAATAATAGATTAATAAAGTGTGTTTAGAAAATTAAATAAAACTGAAACATGTATTGGACATTTTCTAAAGAACTCACAAATAATATAGTTCTATAGAATAATCTTTTTAAACCTTTAGAGTCCAATGAAAGTGCATAGAAAGTTACCAATAAACAGTTAATAGGCCAGATGAGTAATTCTGCTTATCCGACAAAATATGAGTTTTTCAAAAAATAATTGTCTTAAAAAAAGAGACTCAATATGGATATTTCCTGAGACATTACTTTCAAAATACACATCTGTAGTCAACAAATATCTAAATACTACAATAGGTTTTAGTATACATGTTTTAAAATGAATATGGTTTAATAATCCCTACATGTATTATCTATAATTTTGAAGTGAAATAAAAATAAACTTTTTCTCATTCTCATTCTAAAAGTAAATTTTTTATACTAGGCACCAAAAATTACCAATATTTTAAATAAAATATTGCTATACATTAATGATGTTGAAAAAAACATTTTTTAAATTTTTTTTTAAGAAATAGACATTTTTAGGTTGTTTAATTAAAAGCAATTTCTATTCTAACTTAGTGAATTTATTTTTAAACAGTTAAAAAAGAAAAGAAGAAGCTGCTAATGCTGCTTTTTTTAATATTGTAGGTATATTTTAAAATTTAAACATGTTTTAGTTCTAAATCAATATACATTTATACTTACCTGGAGTAAATAACATTGAGTGAAGTAGACGAAGGCTTAAAATGTAAATCTTTGGGCATAATTCTTTTATATGATTCAGAACGAGTACCAAGTTTCAGTAAAAAATCTTTGTAATTAAGAACTCCTCTACCAGCTGGATCATACAAAGACCATAATCTGTAATTGAAACAAATATTTATGTACCAATGTATCACTAAAATGAGAAAATCAATATAAATTTCTATTTAGTTTCATCTTATAGCAACACACATTTTAAACTGATTATAAGGCATTCAAACAAATTAAACACTTGCATTCGAAATATTGAGATGAAAGACAAAACAAAAACTTACAATTCATGTACTTTTTTTTTATCTTACTGCCATCAGAATGCTTTTTTTTCATAATTTCTAGCTAAAATATAGACAGCAATAAAACTAAAGCACTAGGAAAACAAAAAGAGAAAAAATTAAGCCCTTTTTAAACATATAATATGATCAATAAAAATAAAAGAATAATAACCAAAGATAACTTAAACAATATTGAGTTCAGATGAAACATAAAAAAATAAAAAATAAAATGCATAATTAAACTACTACTAAACATATTTGAGGGGGAAAATTTACATTTAGATCAATAAAAAACTTATTTTTCTCAGATAGTGAGTTACTTTGAAATGCTAGCATCAACAGAAAAAAATTCATTAATATATTAATCAAATGATACACAAAACTGATAAGTTAAATCTAAAATTAAAACTTACACACATTAAATGATTTAATCAAATGCTCAAAGCAAATTATTCAATTACAAATATTAATAAATAATTTAAGCAAGCAAATTAAGAACAAAGAATTATGAAAAAATCAAATTTAAATATTAAAATAAAAACTATTCCTTTTTCAGTTAGTGATTGAAAGTTAAAATAAACTGTTTATTGTAGTAATATTTCTGAATTACAAAACGAATTTTACCTGTCATATTGATCATCAGTTAAACAAAAGCAATAATTTTCTAGTACATTCCTAAATTCATGTTTTTGTATCAAGCCATCATGATTAAAGTCATACAGCCACATGCAGCGAATGAAATTTTTTAAATTTTGGCCAATCTGAAAATATAAATCGCAACAGATTATTTCTTACTTTTATTCAAACTTATAAAGAAATTACTTGAAAATTGTGTTATATACAGAAAAATCACAGGTTCAAGGTATCAGAGTTCTTTTGTTTGTTTCTTTTACCTTAATCATATAAAAAAACTCATATTAGTTCATTATATTTCAATATTCTACATAATAATATATGAACTTTTTAGTAAATAATTATCAAAATAACTCTTGTTTATAATTACTAAAATGCTGTTTACTTGTCAAAACAATTTGGAGTTCATTGTATTTTAATATACTAAAGAAAAATATATTATATGTAATAATAATTCAATACTTTTCAAAATGAATCATGATTATAATACATACTAAAGCCAAATTTGTATATAGAAGCATTTATAGCCATAGCTTGAATAATTTTGGTGCACTGAGAATAATAAACCAAAAAATTACCTTATGTTTCATTTTTACTTCAATTTCTTCAATGTTTGAATCCTTCTTGTAAAATCTAATAAATAAATTTAAATATATATTTACAAATGGATTTCTTATAAAAGTTAGTTTTTGAATAGAATATTCAGAAATGATATATTTTTTGATGCACACTAGGAATTTTGAAACTTTTAAAGTTTCACAGTTTAAATTTTTTAATATTCCACTTTTAGGTGATACTTTTTCGTTACTTGTACATGTTTATTAAAAGTACTGAAAGTGCATTTTCTACCTTGAAGAAATTAAAATTTGTAAATACAGAAATTAAATATTAGTTTTATTGTGATAAATCAAACTCCACATAAAAAAGCAACAACTTAAATTATGCATTGAAAGTACTAATTTAACAAAAGCAAACTGAAATAAAAAGAATCAAAGAAATAAATTTGGATGGACAAATACATTATAGTAATCCATTCTTCACTATTGTCTAAGACATAGTTTTAATTACTGATTAGTCAATGTGATTCTGCATAATAAATATTTTTTGTGCCAGAAAAAAGTTTTAAAATCAATCAATTGGAATTATAATTAAGATTTTAAATCACAAACAATGGAATATTTAAGACATTGAAGTAAAACTATTTTACTTTTAAGTCTTGTTTTTAAATCTGAAAATTTCTTTAAAAATAAAAAGAATATATAAACCCACTCATTTTCTTTATTCTGGTATGCATCATTGAATTCTTTATCTTTATTTGTCAACTTTAATAGAAATGATTTATAATCCACAAAACCATATTCATCTACATTTTCCTGCAAAAGACAAGAAAAGTATAGCTTTGTACTTCTAATTTTTACTTTCAAATTCTAAAATACATAATTGAAATCTGAGAATCATGCTAATATCTGCATAATATAAACAAATAAATCCCATTTAAATATAAATAACATTTATTTTTATAAACATAAATTTTTAAGCAAAAAGTTACAAAACTGAGGTAGTTTTAAGACTTCTATTAATACAAAAAAATTATAATTCTTTCATAAATCAAAATAGAAAAAAAATGCAATTTTATTAGAATTGAAATTCTAAACTTAAGAATTAAGAGCAATAATATTTAGAAGTAATATTAATAATGTATTATGTGGTTATAATCAAACAGTATAACATTTAGTACAACATATTTTACTGTAATAAGTTTAATATTTTCATAAATTGTACAACTAAGCTTAAAAAAGTATATGTAAAATCCATAAAGATTATAAAATCGGAAGTTTTATATTTCTTTATCATAACATTCAAGTTAATGTCACCTATTTAATATTGTATGAATTAAATAATGTAGGGATCAGAGTAAAAATTTATGTTGGAGATTGAACGGTATGACTATTTTGAAATTCATTAGAGTAGTGTTATTAGCAGTTTTAATAATATATAATTGAACCATCTGGAAAAACTTAAAACATCAATTATGTAACATAATAATAATTTAATAAATTCTTTAGATCTCTTTATCTTTTTATTTGTTTTCTTTTGAAAAAACCACAACATGTCCTTTCTTATAAAATCTTCTACATTACCAAAATGCTGTTTTCTTTTACGGTAAAATTTTTGTGATCATAACTCAAAAAGTGTACTTTCAATCTTTATTTTACTTCTTATTGTAGTAGGTTTATTTAGTTACAAATTACTTTATTAGATAAATTATAAACAATTCACATGAGAATGCTTATAATATATTCTTATAAGAGCTATAAAGATCATCTTTGAGAAAGTCATTCTTGCTATTATAAACCTTCAGAAATTATTCTGAAGTTTGATAATTGTATCATTTTGAGAATAAACTTTAAGGAATTATTCAAAATGTAGCTTTTGAAAATCAAACTTTAAAAAAAAAAAAGAAAATAAATGCAACTGAATTCCTGCAAAAAATTGTTGTTGTTGTGAAGTTGATTTTTAAGGGACGAAGAATTCACTGCATAAAGAATATAAAATAAGTTTCATGAAATAATGAAGTAGATATGGTTATAAAAATAATTTTTATTCCCATTTTTAAAATACATTGTCAAAGAAAGCAGTTCAATAAAATAATCTTAATTCTATTGCTCATTATATATATAAAAATATATTGATATTTCCAAAAAAAAAAAGAAAGTTTTCATGTCAAACAATTAAAAAGAACCATAATAAACAACTTGCAATAAAGAGAGAGGATCTTACCTTTTTTAGCAATTCATTGAAGTCTTTAGCTGTTAAAGGATAGCAGAACATATTTAGAACATTGTGTAAATTTGCAGGAAGAATTTTTGTATTCCTTTGTTTATCAAAAGTTTTCAATGCCTATAAAAATAATGATTCTGCTATTGATTTTTTTTTTTACCTCTTATTAGTAATTAATAGAAACAATTATCATTTAAAATGTTCACTTTTACCTGCACTATGTCAGATAATCTGCATTTGAGCTTTTCAGAAATTATATATTTAATATCAGAAGACTTTTCATGAGGTTTAGAGTGATGAGTAAATGAGGATATGCTTGAAATATCTAACAATAAAGAAAATGGTTTATAGGTACAAAATTAATTACTCTTATTTAGAAAACAAAATTTTTAGAACAATTAAGACTTAAATGAAATACTATGTGATTTGTCATACCTGAATTTAAATCAACAGATTTGGAGCTTTCGTAATCATTTTTCATCTCTAAAGTTCTACTTTTCTTAATGCTTGATACGTTTTTGAAATCTTTATATTCTTTTGAAGAAAGTAACATAATGATTACTATAAAACAAATAAGAGAGTTTGTTATGAGGAGGAAAAAAGATTAATTAATTAAATGCATAAAGAGATGAATACATAATAAAAAATTACCTAAAATAAATTAATAAATTAGGAGTCATATTATATATTTGATGCATAAACTAAAAAAAATTGGAAGTAATAATGTACAGATATGAACATTTTGTAAATGAAATGATAATATAAGAAAATATGGAGAAATGTTTATTACTATTATTATTATTAGAATTCCTATTACATTTCCTGATCTAATGTATAAGTAACAAATAAAGAAAAAAAAAGAAAACAAGATAGTTTTAATAAAAAATAGCTGAGAAGAAAGAGAAATATACATAAAATTAAACAGTAAAAATAAAAAATTGCAGACTATTAAAATAATACAGATTTTTCTAGTAAAAATTAATGAAAATGATTTCATCTTTTAAAAATGAATACTACATAAGATCAGCCTATTTGAGTTGATAAATTACAAATACGATGTAAGAAATTTAAAGGTTTAAGCATTTCAAAGATTTAGAAACCAAAATATTTGAAGCTATTATTATAAAAAAAGGATAAAAAAATTAATAATTGCATAAATATGTAAAGAATAGAAAGAAAATAAGAATTTCCTTTCTTTTATAATATGAATCAAACTTAATGAAAAAATTTAAATATTGAACATAAAGTAACTCATTGACCAATGTAGAACCAAGTTTGAATCTTACAAGAAATAAATACGGAAAGATATGTACATAATATGGACAAATTAAGACCTTTTCTTATTGTAATTGAATTGATACAGTGGCATAACAGAGAATATTTGCCCCCTACAAAATCAGGTTTTAGGCCTTTAAGTTGGATTTTAGTAAAAGTAAGTAGTTGGTGGCAATCAGGCTTTGGGCCCGCCCTCAATGTGAGGGTGTACGTTACGCCACTGAATTGATAATACATATGTGATGTTTAATATATGATAAATCTCATATTACTATGTAAAAAAGATAGAATGCAAATTAACCCACAGCTTTCAGTCATTTTTTTCTGAGTTATAAGCATGCAATAAGCATGTCTTTAACATTTTTTTAAAATAGGCCTTTATTTTATGAATGTAATCCAATACCTCAGGAAAGATTATACTTCCAGAAACACCATGCATAACATGCCAAATTGGTAGTTTTGAAAATTGTGTTCAATATTGGGAGCTGAGGCACTTTTCACCATAAAAACAACACATTTTATTGATCCCCTTTTCATGCTTACAGTTTATAACAAATAATTTCAAAAATGATAAACAAATTGATTTAACAATTGGCATGGATATAAAATATATTAAATTAATTCAAATTATTTTTAAAACAGAATTTATCAAAGAACAAATGCAAAGGTCTCTTTTAGAGGTATCAGTTTTTGATTTAAAATGCGTCTGATATGAGATAATTTCAAAAGCTTACCTGTGTATTTTTTGGCTTTCGTCTATCTTCCTTTACAACTCATTCTGCACCAAAAAATTAAAACAAGTACAAAGTTAAAATAACAAAAATTGATGAACGAATTTCAAATTTCGCTATTTAAACCGATGAAAAAAATAAGTACAATATCTAGAAGAAAGAGCAATTAATTTACAGCAACAAAGTACAAATGCAAAAACATTTCAGCAATTTTTAACCATAACTGAGATGTTTTGAACCGAACAAAATAGGAGTAATTTCTTTCATTTTTTCCTAATGAAATGAAGCAACCAGCAAAGCATGAAACTAAAATATAAGAAGCAACTCTAGGAGAAAACATAACACGGAACCGCAAGGAATGAGATTAAGCAACATCGTTGCCATGGAGATGAACAGTTACGGCTACCGTGGAAATATACGGCAGTTTTTTGCTTCAATTAATATATCATCATTTTACGTATTCACATACTACTCCTTCCATTTATGAACAGAAGCTCTATAAAGTAAAACTGATGCACTAAGAAGTTACTAGAATGGAGCAAAACATTCTTTCTCTCATACAAGAATTCTGCCATCAGCAATGCTTATCCCTTTATAGGAATATTGATTTACAGTACTTTCTAAAGTTATTGCTTGTTGCATAATTTCATATTTCACTACAATTAAGATTTCCCTTCAAGAGCTTGGTGTGATTAGGAGAAATGCAACTGGAATTAATATTTATATGGAAAGGATGTTATGAGTCAGATTAAATTGCATGCACAGATATTGCTTGAAACTGGATAAAATCTATAAAATATATTAAGTTTATTTTCCGTCGCATTGTTTCCTTTTTGTGATAGTGACGAGAAAGGATGAATGTGGCTAGCTGTGTCTGCACAGGCGAGAGAAAAAATATTTCGTTATTTTTTCTCCTTGGCCTTTGTGACGATATAGAATTCTTTGTGAACACCATCTGTTGAGACATGCGCTGTGCTATTTTCTGAATTCCCAACAGCAGCAATGGGCTGTATGTCTCCTACACGTCAATGACTTCTTTTTCGTCATCTTTTCCTCACTTGGATGGTATTTTTAGAAGACCTGAATTATTTAGTAAGCCTATCGGGGAAAAAAATTATTGTTATGTAAAATTCCACTGGTTCACTTAGAACATATTTTGAACGTCATGTTCTTCAGTTGACAGAAAGATATTCAGAAAAAATAACTAAAGTATGACGAATGAGGTGACCTTTCAAATGCTGTCCTCGGTATCTGAACATATTTGAGAATTATGAAACATATTGGTAGGCGAACGGTCCGTATATTGGGCAGAAATATACAACCTGAAAATGTTCTGTAAGCAAAGAATGGTTAACTTTATCAAATTTAATTCACATATCCTCATTCTTTTGAATGTGTTTTCAGACGATTTGGATTTAGGTAAATTATTTTTTGGGAAGGGGGTAGTGACAAAAATGTTGTTAAATAAAAACCTAGTAGCTTTTTATTTTATGAAATTCAGAAGAAAGGAGCTGTAAAGAAAGCAGTTAAGTTAAGTTCTGTTTTCATTTCTATATAAGAATTTTGAAGCTAGAATTTCATTTGCACAACTTAACTTCATTGTTGTACATAAGCAAGAAAATTACTTGCGTTGAGTGTACGAAAATCCAATTTGACAAACACAAGAAGAAGAGAAATTCGAATGAGAACACCTTTTAATTATAATTCATAATATAAATGTATTTCGTATTTAAGTAAGGACAAATAGTGTCAATTTTAAAATCTTAATTAATATTAATAAAAGAAACTACATAACAGTAAATAAAACTGCTAAACGCATAAATTAGAGTTAATGAGAAAATTTATTTAAATAAAGTAGATGATCATAATATGCAATATTTAATACAAAAGTAAACGGTACTCTATGTGATGCAATCCGCTAGCGGCCACATTTTACCGAGACCAACTCTACAAAAACGTTAACTTAACTCAGTGGCGCAACACCCCATGAAGGCTAAGGTCTACTGTGCCCAACTCAGTATACATGACCTTAGCCCCAGAGGTGCATGAGCAGATGTTTCGGTCAGGTGGTCAGTCTGACGCAAAACCCCCAGTGTTAAGTTCCCAAGCAAGCTTGGTACTCATTTATCGATCCACTGAAGGGATGAAAGCCTGAGTCACCCTTGCCCAGCCCGGGGTTTGAAACTCAGACCTGTAGTGTGGAAGCGCGATGCACTAACCCCTCAGCCACTGGGCTTCACAGAGACGTTAATTCAAAGAAAAAAAATCTTTTCAAGTCTATATACATATTTAAAAACCTTTCAGAATATGTTTATCTCTCCCTCTCTTCATGTTTCGTCCTCAAAAAGTTCCTAAATTTACTGTACAGCAGGTATAATAATATAAATATAAATATAAAAATACCAAATAATATGAATTCATGTTTGCAATAAATTAAAGCCCAAAGTGGATACAAGTATATAGCATATTTTATACATTATAATGTGTTTATAACATTGATTCAGATTAGCTATGAATACTAACTCAATATAAAAAGTATACAAGTTTTTCTTATTTACATTTCCTTTAACTTTATTTATATAATCAGTTTTCAAACTTTTTTATAGGCATATTTTTTGACTGGAAAGACAGACTTCAAAGACGGGATGTTCGTAAGCAATATCAATAGATTAAGCTCTTACGGCAGGGGTGGCCAACCCACGGACCACCTTGAATAATTTTGCGGCCCCCGACCATTATAACTACAAAATACGATTATTTTGTGCAATATTTTGTTTTTGGTGTATTGTTTTGTAAGTCCCAAACTGTTTCTATTTTATCAAGTGGGGGCTTTTGTTTTTATACATACTTAGAAGTAGGCAGTATTGTATTGTATCATTTCAAAAATTGTCCAATTTGAGATCTCTTGCACAAAAAAAAGCTGTGAGTGTTTTTAGATCAACTTACATCTGCGAATCTTTTTGTCGAAAATGGAATTTATCAAACATTAATCGCACTCAAACTTAACGGACGAAAACCTGCAACATCAATTACGATACCCAAATACACGCATTGAAATCGACTTGCAAAAAATAAGTGAAAGAGTTGAGAAACAAATACTTTTTACTAATTAAATAAGTTAAACATTGTTTGATCATATTATTATTATTATGTTATCTATGTTTGTATTCATGAAAAATAATGAAAACAATAATAATAATTCGTTCTGTTTTAAATTTTCTCACCAATAAATGTTTGTTATGGATCCAAATCTGATATAGAGATATATTTTTTATATGCGGCCCACAAGATTATAATAATTTTCCAAATTGGCCCTGAAGGTCCTTTGCATTGGCCATCCCTGTCTTACGGTGTTACTTTCATCAATTTCCGATTCACAGGCCGATGCACCAATGTTACTTTCATCGGTGGTTCAGTTAATCAGTGGTAGAATGCTTTTATATCAATCAACTTTCATATCATCACAATCCGTTAGACTCAATTAATTTCAATAAATCATCGAATACAAGTGTAAGATTAAATAATAAGTTTAATGGAATATGGAGTGCGTCTGCACTCGGTCACGTACAGAAGATCTCTGGTGTCAACAACGCATGTTATTACAAACAGCGCCCTCTATACTGAGGGGGGTTCTACCATACGGTATATCGAGCTACTACGCTCTGAGCTTTCACATACCCCGTAAACCTCCAAGGGCACGTGATTTTGATTTGATTTAAGTCAAATTCTGAAGCAACACGAGGCTAGTAGCGATGGACCTCATCATGTAAGGGTGCCCCTCTCGGTTGCCCTTCTCCTTGATTATCAGCGTGAGCTAGAGGTGAAGGAATGAAGAAAGAACTAGGAGCTGTCTTGATCTTAATATGACTTTATTAAGATCTTTAACTTAAACTTTTAACAAATTAGATAATAATATATGTGAGAGAATCTACGCGGTGGCTAAACACACAATATATATATAATACCGAAATGACGTAACCCGGACCACTATCAATAACTAAATCGCTTAAACTCAATTCCAATATTATCACAGATCCTAACACTAAATAGTCACTCCTACCTTAATGTCGATCGATCAATTTAATCCTACTGGAAGTTGCGGATTTACTGCAGTACAATGGTATGCATCTTGACCTAAGGACTCTCTATCACGTATAACTTCTGTTAGCTGGGTCTTAACCTTTCCAAAACCTCTTCACGTTTGAATCACGGATTATCATAACATTCCACAAATTGCCACACAGCTTACGCTAGCTTCTGATGTTTAAAAGCTTCCTAATTTGCATCTTTCCTTCACGCTTTACTTTTTGGGTTTGGTTGGAAAAGAGTTGCCATTAATTCTGGCCCCAAAGAACCCAAAAGACTTGCTATTGAAAAGACGCGTGAACCCGTCACAATCATTCTGAATCATGGTTAAGCGACGAGGACATCCCATTACTAAACTTTCACACTATGCTAATGATATATAAGCCTCCAAGGCCAGTAGGCTTTGGAGTCACGACAGATATAACGTGCATTAGCCCTTTTATAATTGAAGACATTTTTTGTTCTTATTGATATCACAAAATAAAAATGTTACATGGAACATTTTCTTGTGTTTCAAAGTTTCACGTGGTATAACAAACAGTAGCATCAAGTTTCATTTTACTTGTTTCCATACTTTTTGAGTTATCATCAGTTTTTGGTTTATTGCTTGACTTTTGAAAACCAGCACAGTTAAGGTTTGAGGAGGGGCATATATACATACAAATTCCTCAGGATTAATGTTACGTTCAAAAATTCAAAGTGTCTAGTGGATGGGAAATTTAAAAATTGTATTCGAAAAAAAAATAGTTAAATTTTATTTTTATAACCGAGGAATAGGTTTTTTGGCCCAAAAAATTACAAAAAAGAAACAGAGAAAAAAACTCCATCAATTCTAGTTACTACTTTCAATACACATGGACATTTTTTCATAAAAAATATGTTAAAGTAAATATAATAAGATTAATTCAGTTTGATTTTCAATATCTGGGCTCCTGCTCTTTGGCTATTTTGAATACGAGAGCGTAATGTAAAAATCCATAGAAATTCTATTTTTCTCTTCAAACTTAAATTAACGTAAAAATTTGAACGTGATAAAGTGTATCTGATAGAAAAAACATAAAATAAGTTTATCGGGAGTCAAACATTTCCTTTTCGATGTTCAAAAACATTTATTATATAAACACACACACACACACAAGTAATATAAAAAAAAAATTTAAGTCAATTCCTACTTAGACCAAAGAAACTTTTTATTTTAGCTACTTTTTATTAAATAGTTTCGATTAATATAAATATATATATATATATACATATGACAGCATCACAACATTAAGTGGTAATTCATTTTTATTCATTATCATTAAAGTATCGTATTCTCATCCAAAACAATTGTGTATATAAAGTTTCAGTTCAACTGAATGCTTTAGAACGTGAGAAAAAAAACCATTTCAAGTTTTGACACAGGTCGCCAAAAGGGTGGCTAAGTCACCAAAAATGATGCCAACGTGGCTGTATTTGTAATTCTTTAAATAGTTAGTTTTAATCAATTAATTTTTATTAATTATAATCTAAGTACTGTATTGTCTTCCAAAATAATTATGTATGTAAAATTTCAGCTCAATTGAGCGGTTTAAAATACATTTTATTAACGATTGAAAATTCCACGATATAAATAAATATATAGAGAGTGTGAGATAATAGAGAAGAATTGCAAACTATATTTTTTAAAATTCTGAAAATCCTCAAGATCAATCAAAATAGGCACAGAAGTGCTGCCAGAAATAGGTGGATAAACGTATACTGCCAGAGAAAACTTTATTATTTATTTATTTATTTATTATTGCTCTTTCAAATACATTTTACTGTATGCAAACCGATGCACTAATTTTTATTTTAAAAAAAATGTCAAATTTTTATAGAATTAATATTGCCTTCACGAATTCAAAATGGTTGATGGACGAGAGCTGGAATGAAGTTTATTTTTCTCTTTTTACCTTCTGCAATCTGATTTCGTATATATATATATATATATATATATATATATATATATATATATATATATATATATATATATATTAAAATGTAGTTTTCTGTGGAAAATACAAACAAACAGACAAATTGTAATACACTTATAGATTAGAATCCATTTAGATTGGAAAGCCTTTCTGTAACAGAGATTACATTATTTTCTTGACTTTGCGTTCCGGAATAAGCTTACACGAAACATTTGGGATATCATAAGGAATTTTTTTTGTATATATCTTGTTTTCTTTACTTTAAGCTAAACCGAGCCTGAAACGTGAGTAATTATGGAACACGAAATCTATTTTATCAACATCTTATCTAAATTGGATCAGTAAAATTGTTTGTTGCACACAGAAGTCATATACATTCACTCAGATTTCAACTCGATTTAGGCTTTTGTCGTGATTTTCGGAATGTTTTCAATGCAGCTGAATACACATTGTACCAAATTCGAAATACTTTCAGCTTTATTTTTCACTCGCATTTTTAATACTGTATATCAATTGTTACGAGCATATGGTTTCATTCGTTTTAACCTGAGAACTGAGCAGTCTGTGTCAAGAAATGAGGACGGAACTGAAAATGCCAAAAATAAATTATAGTTTAAAAAAACAGCAACTAAAAACACGCTTTTATAGTAAATCGAACTAAAAAGTACAAAAAAAAAAATTCTTAATATAAGAATAAAATGATTAACGAGAAAATTAATGTCAGCGTGGGGTGCTCTATATTAATTGTTATAATTTCTTACTAGTTCTATTCCGAAATGCTGAGTTAGTGTAAAAATGCAGTACAAAACACCCACGCTTTTACTCCAATGACATTAATTTTCTCGTTAATCATTTTATTCTTATATTACGAATTATTTTTTTTTTACTTTTTAGTTCGATTCACTATAAAAGCGTAATTTTTAGTTTTTTTAAAAACTATAATTTATTTTTCATTTTTTAGTTCGATCTACAATAACCCCCCCTTTTTTTTAGTTTTTAAAACTATCAATTATTCTTTGTTGAATTTTTATCCTTGAGTTTGATATTTGGAGCCGGAATTACGTGGCTGCTGGAATTAGTCTTGCTGTTCGATGGATAGTAATTAACGGGTCTGAAGGGTACTTATTCTCTCCGTTTACGGGGCCTCGGATGAGTTCCATATCGTTGTATTTCAAAGATTCCGTCTCTATAGATACAGGTCTAACTAATAAAAGTGCGTAAGAAGAAATGTTAGAAGGCAATTGTATTATTACCTTTTAAACGTAATGCCATAATGTTAATTCATATCATCACTTCTAAACGTATTGGTTTATAAAAATAAAAAATATTTAGCAGTTAGAACATAAACTTTTTTTTCACATGCACGAATCTTTTATTGTTTTTATTTTCAGAAAAACTAGACTTATATTATGGTAACACACCCACCTCACCCTTTTTTACATAAAGGACACTTTTTTATGTTTTATTTGTATTAACCAGAAGCCTATTCGCGGCTTTAGGGTTGCACCTTGATCTTTTAGTCGTTAAATGTGAAATCAGTCTTCAAATCTGGAAATGGCATATGGAATTAGTCGCCAAATCTGAAAATAGTTTAAGCAATAAGTCGCCATATCTGGAAGTGGTATACGGAATAAGTCGCCAAATTTATAAATCGTATTCCTTATTGTCCTAATCAGGACAATGGAACAAAATAAGGAAATTATTGTATTGTCATCGATCCTTGACAAGTGTGCAAAATTTCGAATTAATCTGACCTTTTTAAGTGGGTAAAAATCGAGTTCAAAGATTCCATTGCATACAAGTGAAACTTATAAAAGCGTGTTAATAATGTAATTACTTCTCAGTATAATCTTTTTTTGCATGAAGAAGATTTTTTCTAGATAATTAATGACAGAAAATAAAAAAATAACTTAACAATAAATAAGAGTGTGTGTGCTTATGACTACATGTGATAGAGATGATAACTTCAAATTTTGCAATGCTATTTCAGGGATTAGTTAGGTGAATAAAAAAAACAAATAAAAAAAAAACAAGGGGATATTAGTATTGTCCTATAAATTATTTATTCATATGTCTGTACTCACAAAGTAATCTTTTTTGCGAAATATACAATCATATTTGTGTATTAATTGTATTCTAAGAAAGAAACAGTAGGTTTATGGTAGCAGAAATAGGTTATAAATACTTAAATTCAAAACTATTTAAATATATAAAAAAAACTCCGCCAAGAGTTGTTCCGTATTTTGTCGTGCTTTCATTAGGATCATTTGACAGAATTAAATTGAATTTTGATTTTAAAAAATCTACTAAAGGCTTTAATTTGTCTTTTGAAAAATCTACATTAAAATCTCCACTTAAAATAGAAGGCAATTTGTTCAGAAGAGTTGATTCAGTTTCTCAGTGTAAGCAACTAAATTTTTGTGAATGAATTCAATAATTTTTTCTACGTTTTGTTTTGGTGAAATATAAATAGTAACCCGTAGAATCATTTATCCATTTTCTGCTCTATATTTCGCTGCACAAGTTTCTCCGATACATGACTCATTAAACCCGAATGATTCAGCAGTATTGTTACTATTCAGTAGTATTGTTACCATTGTTACGAGCGTTACAAACATAAGTGTAACAATACTTGGCTTTTTTAAAACGCATCATTCAAGTTCACTCTCCAGCAAAACGCGCCTAAAGAAGTTATCATCTCAAAAATTTCGTAGCGCTGAAGAAATTCAGAGCTTGACATTACATTGAATATAAATTCTAAAAGAATAATTCAATTTAAAATGAAATCTAAAGAAAAAGATTCCACAAATAATTATCATATTAATATTAATACTTGTTGTACAGAGGCTATTTATATGTAGCTCAAAAAATAACAATTAAAAAATTTTATATTGAAATTAAATTACTTTTGATTAATTCAGTAATATGTTTTTATGGGGCTTGTGCGTATCTGGGCTGTCTGAATGCAGCTTAAAAGAATTTACCTTTTATTAAATGAAATACATTTCTTCTGTTAACCATATTACAAATTTTGTTACCCTTTTACAAGTCCTATTTACTCTTTTAAATCAAATAAAACTTTTTGCAAGTCAAATTCACTATTTTTTGTAAAACAAACTTAAACTAAAAAAAATATTTCTTTGCATTATTGTTTGTCAATTTTTAAAATAAGTTTTAATGAAGAATACAGTTGTGTGTGAGTGTAAAGTATACTGAGATTTAAAAATATTGAATAGCAGTTATTCAAGGAACATTAATAATTTTAGGAAAAATCTAACTGTAAAACTTTTTAAATTTTTTTTGTTACAATTTAAAGGAAATAATTTTCGAAATTGCAAGTTTTATTTTGAAAAGAAAAATTTTTCTAAAAAAAGCCGCTAGTGTTGTTTGAAAACTTTGAATATACTTGAATGAATAGACGTATGATTCAAAGTTTTAGGATTAGGCATTGAAATTAATATTTTTTGATCCAGTGATTAATTGCTTTGTACGAACTTCCTCGGATTCTACTCTTATTAACAATAGAAGGTTTAAGATGAAAGGGAGAGTAAAAAGAAAAATGATAGATTGTAAAATGCACGGCGAAGTTATACTTATTAAGATATATAAATCTATTTAGGACTATATATATATATATATATATATATATATATATTCGGCTCAAAATTTAAAATTGCATGGTATCATTTAATATTTAATACTATATATTTAATGTAATTATTTTTAATTTTAAACTTTAAGGATCCCGTCAGACCAGTGGCGTAACGGAAAATAATTGCCCCCGCATATAAATCTGTATAGGACTATATATATATATTCGGCTCAAAATTTAAAACTGCATGACATCATTTAATATTTAATACTATATATTTAATGTAATTATTTTTTATTTTAAACTTTAAGGATCCCGTCAAACCAGTGGCGTAACGGAAAATAATTGCCCCCCGCATGGTCAGATCATCCACCTTAGAAACATCCACCTCAAACAATCATTCTCTGTCTTGCAGTTTTTCATCAGCATTGAAATCATCGAAAAACTGTCTAACTTTTTCTATGTCTCTTTTTTTCAAACTCCGGGGTGATACTCCATTTTTTAGCCAAACCATAGCTTCTTCCTTTATATTAGCAAAATTGTTACGAAGATTCTCGATAGACGTTAAGTTAGAATTTAACATGGTCTTAGCGTTTTCCAAATCTATTTTTGGTGATTGTAATGCTTTTGAAGTCAAATTTATGCTTTGTAAAATTTGACATTGGAAAATTAGCAAAAAAAAAAAAAAAAAAAAAAAATTTGAAACTTTTCCATATGTTTTTTAATCACTAAAGCTTCCTGTTTCTCGTCTTGCTTAGTACTGATTAGTAAAATATTTGAAAGTACTTTTAAATTCAAAATGCAATTGTAGCGAATTGATATTACAGAGTCAAATCGAGATGACCACCTTGTCGTGCATAATGATTTAATAGTCTACTGAATGTTCTCGTTATTCTGCACAATTTTCAGATCACTCCACCTTTTAATGCTGAGCTCAAAAAATGTGTAAATTTTCTGACAAAAGTCATAAATTCTCTTACATGGGGCACGTTATTACATGCATCGCTTAGAACAAGATTGAGGTTGTGTGTTGAACAGTGAACGTAAATTGCTCTTGGTTGTTTGTCCTTAATTAATTTCTGTAATCCCCTATACGCTCCTCTCATGTTGGCTTCCCCATCATATCCTTGTCCTCGACACTTCGCCAAATTAATGTCTAGTGTATTTAGAAAATTTAACACATCACTTTCCAAACTTTTTGCAGTCTGATTTGCCGCCTCAATAATATGGTTTAATTCTGATAATTCGTTTTAATTCTGATATTATCTGGCTCATTATTATCATTAACATCAGTTGTTATATACCTTATTATAATACTTAATTGGTCTGTTTTGAAATATCCTGTGTCGTGTCCAGAATAATAGAGGAAAAAGAACATTTCCTTACATTTTTAACAATATTTTCTTTTATTCTAGAGCCTATAATAGCAATAAGTTCATTTTGAATTTTTGGGCTAAGATATTTTTAAATTCTTTTTTCTGACAAATGAACTTTGAGAAGAGGGCCATATTTAGCCAAGAGGTCTAGTATATTCAAAAAAATTTCCCCTTTGAGTCAAATCTCGAGTTTCTCGATGTCCCCGAAAAGGAAGATTGCACATCGCTAGAGTGTTATTGTAACGTCTGTTTCTTTTTTCGTAAGATTTGGCTAACCTTATTAACTTCTTCTTTAAAATTGCATTTCAATAATGAATTCACCGTTTTATTTTGTTTATTATGTGAGACATGCTTGGATTTGAATTATAGAATTTTCATGCTCTTTAATTTTTTTTTTGTTGATATTCCTTGCCAGTCACACCTTTACACCATACTTCTTTAAAATACATATTTGTTCTATCAGCGAAAAGCCAACAAACCTGACAGTAAGCAACATGAAGTCGTGTTGAATAGCACAGCCATTTCCTTTCGATCTTTTGTCCTGCCTTGGATATGAAACTATAATAAGATGATGAAAAGCTCCTTCCTTTGGCATCTTTTTGGAAATTACCTTCTGGTTGTTATGGGCTCAATTTTAAAATTTGTTCCCTTAAATCTGCATCTATGGGCGTACCTACATAATGCGCAAAATCATTTCTAATCAATTTTGTTTCTTCGTTTTCATTTTCCGACTCCTTTTCTTTAGATAGAGTATATCCTTATTAGTTGAAGTGTCCGAAACTGTGTTTTTTTCTTGTGGATTAATTTTCACTTCCAGGATTTGTTCATCAAGTTCCCTGGCATTACTACTAATAGCACTTGCACAAGATGATGAACTTGCGGGTATTAAAAAGTTATCCAATTTTGCATATTTGCTATTAATATTATACTCCTTTTCGTTTCGGAGAACCACTCAAAGTTTTTTTTAACTCCACTCATTTTAGGGCCGCGTTTCTTCTTGTCTTATTAACAAAATAACAGTATAAGAACCAGAATAATCTATTCCGTTTACAAAAAACAGTTCTAATATTACAAGAGAGAAGTGAGATAAAAATGTTTTAACAGCGAATTGAATTAACCTATATTGAAGTGCATCGAATATAAAAATATAAATGTTCTAAAAACAATTTTGTGAAACATTTCTCATTATGCTTTATTTGATTGAATACTCACTACGGAAATTTCTGTGGGCATATGGGTTTCTAAATCATAAATCTAGACCATGTAATCATTTAAAATGCTCTCTATGCGTTTTCAAGTATCGCAATACTATTTTCATGAAAAAAGCATAACAGATGTACGTTACTTACGAGTTAGCTAAATGAAAATGAAATACATGTGGGGGGAGCTAAAGACGCCGATAAATTACTTTGCTACTTCAGTAAAAAGTAACATGTCTTTTTTCCCCTCCCTACCACTAACATGAAGTATACTAAAAAAACAGTAAATTTTTTTATCTTTCTAGCATTTTATCCAATTTTCCATCTGACTTTCTTTTTATCTGTTAGTAATTTAGGTTTGAAAAGAAAACCTACTAAAGAAAAGTATCTTTCATCGCGGGGATTACAGCAAATTAAAATGTTTTTTTTTATTTGGTTATTGGATCTTAGATATCTAATAAGCGATCCAAGTTTTGATTTTGAATGATGTTAGAGCGCCAATTTGAAAATCGCGTAAAAATTGGATTAAAAAAAATGTAAAGCTAATTTTGTGAAATTCTACGTTAATGGCGTCAGTCTAGCTTTGGGCCCCGTAGAAGCCTTGCCTTTCCCCCCGCAGTGCGGGGGTGTACGTTTCGCCACTGCGTCAGATGTAACAATTAACTTGATGGTATTTACTTGGGTTACCCGTCGGAGCCGGTCGTAGAATACGTTGAAGTTTAGAACAACTTTATTAAATTTAAGCAGAATCTAATTCGTTTATTCGACTAGCAAGTTCATTTATAAAAAGTAAACAATATGTTTCAACATGAATTCAAT
This sequence comes from Trichonephila clavipes, assembly GCA_019973935.1. Lineage (NCBI taxonomy): Eukaryota > Metazoa > Arthropoda > Arachnida > Araneae > Nephilidae > Trichonephila > Trichonephila clavipes. The sequence continues at coordinate 61,182 of BMAU01015459.1, forward strand.
GTTGAATTGTAAACATGAGCAGACGATAAATAGTTAAAATTAAATTGTGAGGCTTACTGTTACAGCTATTGTTTTTTGGGGGGATATGGAGTGACAAAGGCTATTATCCCATTCTGAGGCTTAATTACTAGCACTGTATACCGGCGTTCTCCATGTATTTAATAAGTATAGCAGCGGAAAGAAATTAAAAAGGAAGTATTAAATATTTCATTTAGATAAAGTGAAACATTTAAAACATGTTATTTAAACAAGGCATATCGTTTGCAGGTATGCTTCCTCTTTAGTCGAATAAAATCAGTTCTTTAATCACATGAAAAAATTGACATTCATACTTCATACATTTTTTAATACATAAAAAAGTAAAACAGATTTGACAAATATTACTTACAAAAATGATGAATTTAGTAAATATCTAACAAGCACTATATGTTTCATAAACATTGCTTGAAATTTAATAATTTTAAATAACTCGAATCTGTACATTCATTGTTATAGTTAACAGCATAAGCTAATTAAAAAAAACGAAGTAAATAAATAATTTGAAAAAAAAACAACTAAATTTTTAATATTAAATCCAGTGTAGATTCAAGAACTTAGGGTAGGGGAAATATTATGTTACACTTGTAGATACTTATTTAAATGGAATTATATTCTTTGTGTTCTGAATGAATTAAATATTTTTTATACATCTTAATTTTTGTTTCTAGACTTCAGATTGTTAATGAGATACCTTGCAATGTAAAAAGCAGTTCTATTCATACATTTACGGCCTTAGAGAACAGATTTTTTGTTAATGATGTAAAATAAGTAAAATGTATTCGATTTTTAAAACCCCGGATAAGGATAGCTTTGTATTTTCTTTAAAAAAAATGAAAAGTTTCACTCACTGCAAATAAATTTTATAAAATATATAAAATATTTTTTAAAAAATTGGTTACGTAAGCGTTTAGAATTCTAGTGAGTATTGTGGATGCAAAGAGAAAGTGAATATAACATTTAGAAATGTAACGCCAGGTTGCGGGGCCGCTTTTTCGCTTAGGCATGCTAGATACATGCCGAGGGTGCAAAAATTTGGAGGGTGAAAAGGAAGAAAAAATTTAAATTACAGCGAATGCACCACCGCCTAACGAGTCATAAGAGAAGCATTTCTGCCTTTTAGAGAGTGAAGACTGAAATGAGATCTACTATGGAACAAGTGTAATATAAAAACAATTTTTTTAAGCCAATTCCTACTTAGATCAACGAAGAAATTTTTTTATTTTAGCTACTTTTTATTAAATAGTTACAATTAATATAAATACGTAAGTACATATGACAGAATCACAACATTAAGTGGTAATTAATTTTTATTAATTATCATTAAAGTATCGTATTGTCATCCAAAACAATCGTGTACATAAAATTTCATTTCAACTGAATGCTTTAAAATGTGAGAAAAAAACCTTTTCCTATTTTGACACAAGTCGCCAAAAATGATGCCAACGTGGCTGTACCTGTAATTCTTTAAATAATTAGTTTCAATCAATTAATTTTATTAATTATTATTAAATTATCGTATTTTCCCACAAAACAATAGTGTATAGAAAATTGCAGCTCAAACGAGCGCTGTAAAATGTGAGAAAAAAACCTTTTCATGTTTTGACAAAATTCCCTAAAAATGATGTCAATGGGGCTGCATTTGTAATTCTTTGAATAATTAGATTTAATCAATTAATTTTTATTAATTATAACTAAATTACTGTATTGTCATCCAAAATAATCATGTATATAAAATTTCAGCTCAATTGAGCGTTTTAAAATGTATTTTATTAGCGATTGAAAATTCTACGAATATAAATAAATATATAGAGGGTGTGAGCTAATAGTAGGAATTGAAAAAGAAAAGTTAACAGTTTGATGTTGCTATGCACTCAAAATGATAATACAACGGAAATTGACTACAATGATGTCCTTAATGGTTTTGCAATGATCAAAGCTAGAAGAAAATCCTTGTTGTACAAGTACAATGACTTAACAAAGAATGAGAATGTCTAAATGTAAAAGACAATGGCATGATAAGCGATGAAAGGATAATTAACAAGTTGAAAACAGTTCATACAATAATGTGTACTTTATACTGTAATTGCGCAAACGATTTCATTAATTTACTGCACAAAATTACAAAATGGGGGGAGGTCCGTTATGCCGTAAGGTAAGAAATTAATAAGAGTAGCCAAACCATGCCACTTTGTGGCTGTCGCTTGCCAGGTTGCCAGCCTAGAACACGAAAGGGGGGAGGGGTCCATAGTTGGGGGATAATGGAAAGACTATCCAAAGAGTAAAAACAAACAAAGGAAAATGAGTAAGAGAGTTAAGGGGTATAATCTCTCCCGAACCAAAACTGGCAAGGTAAGAACTGAAGGAAGGGGGCGGTGCTCTGAAAAAGAATGGGAGGGGGTGAGAGGGGAGAGGGCGTAACGATTTGAAGTGTCTAGGGCACCGGAGAGGTTAAAAACGGCCCTGCCTGGTTGAAATCTAGAAAGAATGGAATCCTATTACCTGGCAATAAAAACATAGATTTTTTAACTTTTGTAAGTAATCAATCTTTTTTTTTTATTTATCTGATAATGCACAGTGTTGTTTCGAAGCTATATATAAGTAAAATGAATTTTTTCCCCAACAGTTTCTGTAGTTAATGGAAAATAAAGGAATAATTTAAAATGGGTCAGTAGGTATATTTGCTTTGGATTTAAAAGAATGCTTCAGTAGACGAAATTGTACACCACTTTCATGCAAGGTAATGAGTGAGCGATAGTGAGAGTTACTGACGAAAAACCATTCATTTGAGAGAGGAGTTGCAAAATGCCACTACTAAACTGAAACAAAGAGTATATCGAGTTACAGATCAAGTTGCATGTTTATTTCAACTAAAGTATAATTTTAAAATGCCATAATTGGAACAGTTACATATATATATATATATATATATATATATATATATATATATATATATATATATATATAAAAGCAGATAACTGAAGGTAAATTAGTTTTAATATATTTAGAATACTTCTACTGATGCTCAAATAATTAGACACAAATTAAAATTCTAGATAAAAGTTAGGATTCTTTCTGGTTTTATTTTGAAGAACCATTCGAATGTGCTCATTACATTTTTGTGAGCCACCCATCTGGTATAGTGGTTAGTGCCGCTAGTGCAGGGCCGTAGGACCTGGGTTCGAATCCCGGAGAAAACATGGATGTTTGTAAATGAGTTCAGCAACTGTAAATTCAGCGTTATTTTTTTACTGCAAATCTGATACTTTTCGGAATAGAAAACTTTCCACAAAATTATATTATGGTAAAATCTAAAAGCTTATCTAAAATGTTTTTCTTTTTTATACATATAAAAATGGATGTTTGAAAATGTGGCATCATTTAACTCCAATACCGTTCAACCAAACACTATGAAAACTGCACTTTTTTGTGGAGAAGGTTTTTGTGCTATCCTCTTTGCTATAGCTCCTCATCAGGTGGCGATACAGCATATCAACTCCAGCACCATTCAACCAATTACCTCGAAAAGTGGCACGTATATGTATTTTTTCGTAGAGAATTCGTTTTCATCATTCATTTTGTTGCAGCTCCCCAATAGGAGGTGGCACAGACAGTAGTGCACACAGGAAGTTTTCAAGGGGAGGGGGGAGTCCGGGGTCAAAAGTTCACCATTTTTGTAACATGCTCCTTTTGATTTTGTCGATTTTCGGAACAAAACACAGTAAAAAACTAATTATTGAACAGATAATTAGTATTAATTAATAAAATTAATCATTAATAACAAGTAATTAATCAAATTTTAAGTACTATATACTTAAAATTATAATCAATCGGAAAAAAATCAAGGGCTTTGGGGGGTCCGGACCCCCCTTCTTGTGTGCGCCACTGGGCACAGCATATCAATTTCTATATCTTTAGTGGTTAGCGACGTTGACTTCCACGCCATAAGGCCTGCGTTCGAATCCCAGAGAAGGCACTGATGTTTGTAAATGTATAGTGCCTTTTCGGCATGGGGTACTCCAAAGAGCCTTCGAGCCGCAAGTCCTCTCGTGAGGTTGGGGCAAGGGAAAGAGAGGTGGGAGGCCCCTGACCACACCCAGGGTGTTCTCCCTCAAAATTGGGGTGGAATTGAGCAAAATCGATCTGTCACCTGCATGTTGCTCAAAGCTAAGGTTAACGACAAGCGTAAAAACGTAGCCCTTAGTCGCAATATACTTCGTGGACCTTGATCTGATGTTACTGTCGATTAGATGGCATAAGTAACAACAACAACAACAACACAACTTTGTGTATTTATTAGAACAAAGGGAAGGACAAATATGGAGTTTTCATTCTAAGAAATGATTTTGAAAAATATTGTTATCGAAAAAATTAGTTGAAAATCTTTTTTTTGTGCCATTAAATATGTTGAAATATGTCGAAATAAACGGTGCTTTAAAAGAAAGCAAGTTTCTTACACAGAAAAATCTATTCGAAATTTAGTGTTTTTTTTTCCAGGTATAGAAGTTTAAGTTGGCATTACTTTCCAAGATGGCGACCGATTTAACAGCTGTCAAGTTATTTATTCTCAGTTTGGTTTGTCAATTCATCATGAATAGACTCACACCTGAACAACGCTTTCAAATTGTGCAATTTTATTTCGAAAATAATGGTCGATTTTCATAAGCGAATTTTGTTTAGCGATGAAGCGCACTTCTGGTTGAATGGCTACGTCAACAAACAAAACTGCCGCATTTGGAGTGAAGCTAATCCACAAGTGTACGTCGAAACACCGTTACATCCAGAAAAACTGACTGTTTGGTGCGCTTTATGGGCTGGTGGAATCCTTCTTCAAAAACGATGAAGGCCACAACGTTACAGTCAATGGTGATCGGTATAGAGCCATGATTACTAACTTTTTCATTCCTGAATTGAACAATCATGATATCCAGGAGCTGTGGTTCCAACAAGACGGCGCAACATGTCACACAGCTCGTGCCACAATCGATTTATTGAAAGACACGTTTGGTGACCGCCTAATTTCCCGTTTTGGACCTGTGAATTGGCCTCCAAGATCTTGTGATTTAACACCGCTAGACTATTTTCTGTGGGGCTATGTAAAGTCATTGGTCTATGCGAATAAGCCACAAACGCTTGACCATTTGGAAGACAACATTCGCCGTGTTATTGCCGATATACGGCCACAAATGTTGGAAAAAGTCATCGAAAATTGGACGTCCAGATTGGACTACATCCGAGCCAGCCGTGGCAGTCATATGCCAGAAATCATATTTAAAATATAATGCCACAAGATTATCTTTCGAATAAAAATAAATTCATGTCAATCGAATAATACATCGTTGTTTTATTGCAATTTAAAGTTCTATACCTCTAAAAAAAACACCTTTTATAATAGCGGGAATGTGAAAGAGAGTGAGAAAAAATGCCCAAGAAAAGGAACAAGTAAAGTATGGGAAAATAATTTTAAGGAATATCAAATACTTTGTAATTAAAATTAGTAAGAAAATATGAGATAAGAAGTTGTAAATAAATTCATGAATTTGAAAAATATAGTTAAAAATAGGGAACAGCTGCCTCCATATAAAAATATATCTCTTACCCTCTTTTATTTATATTGGATACTGTATAAATTCATGCTTTCAGAGATTCTTCAAAACGAGAGAAAATATTTTTCCTTTTAAAATATCAGTTCTTTAAACTTAAAATTAATAATTTATTTCTTTAAAGAACTCAAAAATTCTTAAAAAGTGATATAATATTCTAAAGATTTGTATTAAATTTATGCTAGTGCTCTCACACATACAAATACACAATTCCTTATGAAGATGTTTTCACACAGACTAATAAGAAATCAATGTTAATTCCTTTGCCAAAGAAATTGTGTTGTGAAAAATAATAAATAAGTTAATAGTCGTGCTGAAAAATTACATTGCAATTTAATGGAAGCATGAAATATGAATTTTATTTAATATCAAATTAATAATCATCATGTTTGGATGAAATCGAGGAATTGGCATTTAGTTAATGTATTGTTATAAATGCTGATTTCTGAGAAGTTTTGTCATAATTTACAAAGTTTTCACATAAAGAACTTGTAAAATATAATTAAATCTGCAGAGATTCTGCAATTGTCAGCCGAACAAAAGGAATTTCTTTTCAAAGTTTCTATTTGTATTATATATCTCAGGTTCCAAAATAGGTTCAACTATTTGAACTGTATATTCTGGAATCACGACATCTCAAATAACAAATAATGAAATTAAAAAAATCTCTATAATTTAAGACTTATAATTGAATTGAAAAGCTATCTTAAAATTGTTTCCTTAAAATCTCATTCATACGTCATTTATATAAGGGCAAAAGAATGATATTGTGTGAATAATGAATAATTAATTGAATATGAAGACAAAAATACGGATTATACAGTGCATTTTCAGAAGTGGAAGACAAAAATCTCAATGAAAAGAAAAAGAAGGGTTTGTTGTAGAAGATGAATAACGTATTGTTTAGATTTTTTACTAAATATTTACATTCATTTTCAAGCGTTACAATATCTGTATTGTTTTAGTCTGTGAGTATCGAAACAGTTCGAATCTTGTTCTTCTGCATTCTGTTCGTAGACGTCTACAACACAGTATGTGTCCTCCACTACATCACGTCGAACAGTACTTTCAAAAATTCTTTCATAAGGTGTAGTGAGAAGGGTAAGAATATAATCCTCATACTTCACGATCCTATCTCCATACACAACATTGCGATCGATCACTACATTTTCATGTTTAACGAAACGCAGCACTAAATCATTTAGCTGTCCATACTTAGCACTAACTATCCTATCTAGCTGTATTTTAGGACAGGAATTCGAATTTTGTTCCCTTAGTTCATTATTGATGCAGTCTATAGTGATTTCAGCTGACTTCATAACTTCTGGCTGAGTCACCGAAACTTCTTGAATAACTTGGCATGTACACCAGTGAGGATATACGTAAGCTCTTTCGCAAGTTCTGTACGGGGAAATTTCACTAATAAGACTCTGTCCATACGGCGTGGATTCAGCTTTTTCTGTAGCAGATAGTTCTCGTGTAGGGTCTAGCAACTGAACAAGAGTGGCATGTACATCGAAGAACGTTACTAAGCGTTCTTGATTCTGTCTGATATGTTTGCCAATCTCAGGATATTGCTCTAAGAACCAAGGAGGGAAATGTATGTACAAAAATGGCATTCGTTCTTCAAATTTGCCTATGTAGGTCGATCTAATGGAACCGAAACGCAAACCATGATCACCAAATATAATCACAACACTATTGTTATGTGCCCCCATGTCCCAAAGATCTTCAAGAAACTTCACTGTTGGATAATCAGCATATCCAGCATGGTTAAAATAATCGTGGGTGAGAGAAGATGTCATAGAAAAGCTAAAATATGGTCTAGGTCCCATTGTTCGTACGAAATCTCTTACATAATCGTATATGAGATCTGGCTCAAGTTGAGAATTGAAGCAGTAGAAGGGTCCTTTATCTCTTACCTCTGAATTGTGTAAGGCTAGGTAAAGAGGTCTGAGGTAATAATCCACCGGAGTTTCATTGAAACCTCGTCTTCCATAGTTAAAAGTTCCGAAGAAGGGACTATCTTCAGCATACTGTGTTCGATATCCTTTTTTAGCATATCTCTTCCATATAATATCTACATCATCGAAGTACATAGTGTCTTTTAATGATTCATTCCAAACATCCTGGGGAAATCTACCAGTCAGCAAAGGATTTAAATTGGGGAACGTGTTATCGCCAACTTTTGTATACCCTTTCATGTCAAAAAACGTCTTCTGGTTTTTGATAAAGGCATGAGTCCTTCGAAAATGACGAAGGAAGTTCAGCTTTGATATAGAATCTACACCAGTTAAGATGACATTTAGATGAGGCATGGGAGGTGCTATAGATGATTTGTTTTCTTCAATTTCTTTTCTGAGGCGCACCAAGGGAAAATACTGAGTGAAGTTTTCTTTGCCTTTTAAATCACAAATAACCTTGATGTAATCTTCATCAATCGGTACATCAAATTGTAGTGTACGACGTGGTAGCATTTCATAGTCATTTTCTCTGACATTGCCCGGTTTCTCATACTTCCGCCTGATGGCTTGGTATACACAAGAAATATCGGCAGGGGTTATTTGGTAATGCGCCTCTAAAACGGTGGCATTCACACTTATTGAGCCACCTGGCCTTGAGCTCATGAACAATGGTGGACCAGGACAAGGATAAGGTTCTTTAGCTTCGTATAGTTCAATAACAGATGGATCGAATGGATCCATCTTTGATATTCGACAACCTGGAGTGTCCAAAATTAATCCAGGATTTTTCATTCTTTGAAGGCGAAGTGTACGATTTAAAGCTGCATTAAGAAATAGTTTTGTTTTGACAAGTTTAATGACGTGTAGTTCATTTAAATAGCGGTTGTCAGTTTGCCAAAGCCAGATTATGAATAACAAGAGGGTTAAAATCAAAACAACTATGATTGTTCTTCGCCGACGTATGGATGTTATTAACATGACTGATGACATCTTTGATTTCTATGAGGAGTAACGCTTTTGGAAGAACCTGCAAAAAAGTAAGGCAGTTAGTAAAAGAATAAAAATTTTCTTCTTTAATTTAAATAAAGTTGTCTAAAATATTAAGGTATCCGACTACGTTCGGAACCGTGATTTTAAAAAAGCACATAAATGGATAACTTTCATGATATTTAGTGTCACTCAGATTAGAAAACATGCATAAAATTGTTTTAAGGACATTTTGACAAAAAAAAAAAAAATTATTTAAATAAAGAGTGTTTTTTTTCCAGGTATAGAAGTTTAAGTTGGCATTACTTTCCAAGATGGTGACCGATTTAACAGCTGTCAAGTGATTTATTCTCAGTTTGGTTTGTCAATTCATCATGAATAGACTCAACATGGCAACGATTTCAAATTGTGCAATTTTATTGCCGAAAATTGGTCGATTTTCATAAGCGAATTTTGTTTAGCGATGAAGCGCACTTCTGGTTGAATGGCTACGTCAACAAACAAAACTGCCGCATTTGGAGTGAAGCTAATCCACAAGTGTATGTCGAAACACCGTTACATCCAGAAAAATTGACTGTTTGGTGCGCTTTATGGGTTGGTGGAATCCTTCAAAAACGATGAAGGCCACAACGTTACAGTCAATGGTGATCGGTATAGAGCCATGATTACTAACTTTTTCATTCCTGAATTGAACAATCATGATGTCCAGGAGCTGTGGTTCCAACAAGACGGCGCAACATGTCACACAGCTCGTGCCACAATCGATTTATTGAAAGACACGTTTGGTGACCGCCTAATTTCACGTTTTGGACCTGTGAATTGGCCTCCAAGATCTTGTGATTTAACACCGCTAGACTATTTTCTGTGGGGCTATGTAAAGTCATTGGTCTATGCGAATAAGCCACAAACGCTTGACCATTTGGAAGACAACATTCGCCGTGTTATTGCCGATATACGGCCACAAATGTTGGAAAAAGTCATCGAAAATTGGACGTCCAGATTGGACTACATCCGAGCCAGCCGTGGCAGTCCTATGCCAGAAATCATAAAAATCGAATAAAAAAAAATCATGTCAATCGAATAATGCATCGTTGTTTTATTGCAATTTAAAGTTCTATACCTCTAAAAAAAACACCCTTTATAATATTTAGGCAAAAAATTAACTTAGAATAATCTTTTTTTCAAATGTTCTCCTTTTGTGAAAAATGCGTCTATTAGAATAATATTTTGCCTGAATATAGCTAAGTCTTCTCCACAGAGGCTCAACTAGAATTTTTGAAAAATTGACATTATTTTCAGAGTTATTACCAATTGAGATAATTATTCACGTTTTTTTCTTAAAATTGCTCCCCTCTGTTGTCGTAAAATATGAATAAATCCACTTCTAAGTTATATATTTCAAAAATTCTAGTGAAGCCTCTGAACAGAGGTCTGAGCTATATATAGGCATAATATTATTCTAATAGAAGCATTTTTAAAAAAGAAGAACATTTGGAAAAAAGATTATTCTGCCAAAATATTGTATTTAAATGTAAATTGTTTTTGTCAAAAGATCCTTAAAAGAATTTTATGCATATATTCTAATCTAAGTGACACTAAATATCATGAAAATTATCCATTTATGTGCTTTTGAAAATCACGATTCCGAACGTAGTCGGATACTTTAACCCGAGAATTTTTTCCTTAAGTTAAAAATATAAAATTATTTTTATTTATTGATGCATAACGGGGGAAGATTCTTTGAATTTCGAAGTAGAAAACAAAAGAAAAATTAGTTTTTTGTGTGTGTCAGAAATCAATTTGAATAAATATGTACAAAGATTGTATTGAAAACTGTATGTACAGGCTCCAAAAATGGGCTTTTAAACATTTTTAGAACAAATAATATCTCTTCCCTTATAAGACAGAAACAGCAAACGAAATCATTATGCTGGTAAAATCGTTGAAAATAAATCGAAATAAATCTGTTTCATTTAATATTAATCTCTCCTTAAGTATCTTCCCTCTCGTAGTGATAAAATCGTTTCTTTTCAGAAAGTGATCTAAGATCAGAACAGCTAGAATTACTCTATTCCCCTTTGAAACTTGAATTTTTTTTATATTTCTAAGATTTGAAACTGATTTAAAAAATAGAAAAAAAATTCAGAAATTGGGAGGAAAAATTTAATTCCAGTGAAACTTTTAGGTTAGATTCTATTTTAGCCTGCACTTTTATTTATCGCCAATTTAGCGAATTGCATATAAATCCATTACAGAAAAATGTGCTATAGGCGCAATTAGACTCGATTTGATTTTTTTCCTTGCCAAAGATGTGGATTAAAATAGAATTTTCACAAACTGTTATTATTCTTTGTCTTTCTGCATTCACTTTACTTCATTCAAACCGATGTATTAGTCTTAAGTTTGAGAAGGAAGGTAGAATTTCCACAGGATCGACATTACACGTTCACGAATTCAAAATAACCGATAAACACGAGTCTTAAATACCCTTTTTTTCTTTTACTTTAAAATTTTCGAGGTTTACTAGGACATTTTCTATGTTTGTTATTCTAGTGCAGGGCTGACCAACCCAGATAACCTTGTGGGCCAATTCAGAAAAATATTATAATCCCACGGGCCGCACATAAAAATATACATTTTTATATTTGATTTAGACCCATTACAAACAATTATTGGAGTGAAAATTTAAAACAGAATGAACTAATATTATTGCTTTCATTATTTTTCATGTAAGACATAGATAATGTAATAATAATAATGCAAAGATCGAATAGTGTTTTTATTAAATTAGTGACATATTTGTTTTTGAATTCTATCTCTTAGTTTTTGCAAGTCGATCTCAGTGCATGTATTTGCATGTCGTAAATGATGTTGCAGGTTTTCGTTAGTTAAGTTTGAGTTCGATTTATGTTCGATAAAATTTCATATTTGATTCCAGCTTTATTTGTAACAAAAACATAACACTAAAAACAAAAATATTGCACAAAGTAATCGCATTTTGCAAAGTTGTAATGAATCCCGCGGACCGCGAAATTATACAAGGCGGGCCACATGCAAACCGCTGGTTGGCTACCCCTGTTCTAGAGTGATTAAAAAGAATTAACCTTTTCTTGCAGCCCTCTTGTTATCGAAATAATGCTTCTTTACTTTTTTGTTGCTCAAGGTTGACTAGAAAACCAAAGAATTCTTCTTGACTTTCTAGTCAACCATCAATTTCTTAAGCTTTACTTGACTGAAAACTTTTAAATTCAACCTTATTGAATCCATTTAAAGAAATATTTGTGGTTTCGTTAAATATTATCAATATTCTATTTGTGTAATGTGCTTATATGCCTTAAATATAGTTTTCACCTTTAGAGTAGTCAACTAATACTTTTTGTAATGAACAATTCAGAGCGTTTAGGTCTTCAAAATTCATTAATACTCATTTACAGCTATTGATATTTGCATAAAGTACTAATTTCCAAAATCAAAGTGTTATGTATAATTGTCCAAGATATTCTGAAGGACGACAGACTCAGACTTAGAATAGACATCTACTTAATTCTATTTTTCTATCTAACTTAAGGTATCCGACTACGTTTGGAACCGTGATTTTGCAAAAGCATATAAATGGATAATATTTATGATATTTAGTGGCAGTTAGATTAGAAAACGTATGTAAAATTGTGTTTTAAGAATATTATTACAATAAAAAATTATCTAAGTACACTATTTTGACAAAAAATGAACATAGAATGACCAATTTTCAAAACATTCTCCTTTTATGAAAAATGCTTCTATTATAATAATATTTTGCCTGTATATATCTCAGACCTCTGTACAGAAGCTGAACTAGAATTTTTGAAATACTCTCTGGATAAGTCTTTGTTGTTGTGTTGTTGTTGTGGCAAATGCTACCGGAGATGTCTTTACTTTATATAAGCAAAACATTATTAATATTTTAGAAACATTTTTATTATAAAAGGAGAACGTTTTGAAAAAAAAAAAGGTTATTCTAAATTAATTTTTTGCCAAAAAATTGTATTTAAATTAATTTTTTTTGTCATAATGTCCTTAAAACAATTTTATACATGTATTCTAATCTAAGTGACACTAAATATCATGAAAATTACCCATTTGTGCGTTTTTTTAAAATCACGGTTCGAACGTATTCGGATACCTTAAAGCAGTGATTCCTTAAGTAGTCTATATAGACCCTAGGGGTCTATGACGACCTGAAAGGAGTCGACGTCAGCGAAAAAAAATTTGGGTGTCCATGAAGCATGAATGGGGGTCTATGATGGTGGCTCTCATTAAACCAAATTATGATTTTAAGTTTAAAAGAAAATTTAGTCAAGTGGGGACCCGATTTTATCTATTTAATAGATTTATTTACTAATTTTAATGAGGTTAATTTGCAGTTGCAAGGTGATAGCATACGTTTTATTAAAACAACGACCATGTCCGCAATTACGGCTTTAAAAAGACATACCTGTTATTTATCACGAATTATGGAATATCTTTAGAAAATTTTTAATTACTTTTCCTAGTGAGAAGGAGTTTCAGTTTGGTTGCCAATCTAAAAACCAAAACAAGGGGTAAATAAGGTCTGGGCACTACTAACTGAGGAGGTTTAGGGTTAAACCTGACACGATTGATTCCAAATGTAGAAAAATTGATATTGAAACACCAGATTTATTCCTCCCTTTAAAAGCATTTGTTTTTGTTGCTCAGTTATTTTATGTATTGATTAAATTTTAATTTGATTAACATGTTTTTCCTAAGTTTTAAAGACTATACTTCAGTTACAAATTTAAATAGTTTAAAGTAAAATCTATTTATACAAGCTGCCAAAAAAAAAAGACATTTAAATTGGTAAATTAGCAAACATTTAATATTAGGTAAGCAGAGGTCTACTCCAAACCGAAAAACATTACAAGGGGTCTATGACACAAAAAAGTTTGGGAACCTCTGCCTTAAAAAGAGGAAGGATTTTTTTTACAGATAGTAACTGATCAATATATTACAGTCGCGTAGATTGGGGTTAGTGGATTTTATGCTATCAGTCTCAAAAAGCAGAACAGTTTTTTAAGAGCAATGAAAATTAATTGTGGAAAAACAATCCTTAAAATAAAGGATACAATATTAAAATTCACTCAATAAATCAGAGAAGGTTTTCATACTTTCTACAGCGCTCAGACACTACTATCAGTATCTAAAAATACAAGTACGTAGTGATATAGATTACCCGCCACCACTCGTTAGTTAACTGTAGAAAAGCTGAAGTAATACTGCCTCTGTTTCCTCAAGCGACAAACGATTTATAGTCAGTGCGTCTATCTTCCAGCTCTTTATCGAAACACTCGTTTACTTCATATATTGTGATGTTATAGATTTCTCCAGTTATTTCCAGAAGCATCTATATGATCACCAAGTCGCCAACATTGTCGTTGAGTCGCCAAACTTGATCACTAAAAATAAGGCTATCTTGGCTGTATCGTCGATATTTCACCAAATTCCCATTGACACGCCATTATAATTTAAGAAGAGGCGTTCCTTGCGAGTATTACAATTTTTATCATGATATAAATACAACAGAGAAAGTAAAATTAACGTATTAAACATCCAGATATATATAAATTATTTACACTATTTTAAAAGGACATTAAGCATGAATTAGACCAAATTCGTAACAATGCATTGAATAATTGCTGTTGAAAGAATGAAGGCTGGTAAATTTCTTCAGGTTCACGATAAAATGTATATATTTTTTATTAAAGATGGTGACTAGAGATTCAAAAAAAACATAATGGAAATGCAATATTTCATTTCTAAGATGTTATAGAAACAAAAATTCAATAATTTTAGCCAAGTTTTTTTTGTTGATTTGTAATAGTGTTTAATTGTTTCTAAAAACATTTTATAGAAACAATTAAAAACTATTACAAATCAAAGTTATAAGAGTAACGTAAGATTAAAAATTCTAGTAAGATTCTCCAATGCAATTTGATAGTGAAATCAGAATACCCCCTGACCTTGAACAGAACAAATTTTCTATTTATCAGGAACCTCTTTTCTCTGCTCGGCTTCCTAAGAACACTCCAATTGTAATAAGTCTATTAGAGCCATGTACTAAACGTGATTCAACTAGTATCATCAAAGAAAAAGGGTTCAAGACTATTGCTAAATATCCACAACAGGATTTTGTGTTTGCTTATACAGACGGTTCTTCTGATGAAACATTCTAGAATGGAGGTTCGGGAGTATTTATGACCGCTCCAAGTGATGCAAACTAACAACGAGTAGTCGGTGCTGATGCCATTGCCTCTTTCTACTCTTGTGAACTCCGGGCGATAATTGAGGCTCTTAATCTATATGAGACTCTCCCTATTCTGGAATAGGCTAGAGGTCTCGTGATTTTCTGTGACTCAAGGACAGCTCTTCAGGCAATTCTAAATGGAGGTTCAAGGATTACTGAAGAGATTTGCTCTCGCCAGTTTGTACTGCAGGAGTTGGATAAAGTCTGCTTCCTCCAATGGTTACCTGCACATGTTGACATTACAGGCAATGAAAGCGCAGATATATATATATATATATATATATATATATATATATATATATATATATATATAGACTGGCGAAAGTAGCTAGAAATCTTGGTAATGACAACTTTGTCAACATTACTTTAATAGGCGCAATGCTGTCGCAAATTTCAAATTGAGAGAGAAGTCAATTCCTGCAAAGCATCAAATCTGTAATATAAGTGGAGACCTCCTTATAACAAGAACTATTGCGAGGCTAAGAATAGGTCATTACAGAGGAATAAAGTTTGATAGGGATGGTAGAAGATCTTATAGGAATTGTGATAACTGTTTAGATACAGAACTGACACCTGCTCATATTTTTGACTGTCCAGCTATTCTTGCAGCTCAACAAAAAATAGAGGTCCTCTTTTCGTCAACAAATCTCTATGTGTACAATATTTAAGAGATTGCCAGAACAGTCATCTGGGCCCACATGGTATTATTTGATTTGGTTTCGTTATGGATAAGACATCATTATCATCATCAAAACATTTTATACAAAAATGTAAAAAAACAAACAGTTTAGTGATTTCGGTGAAATATTTTATTTACACATAGTGATACATTATAAAAAGGAGGTAAGCAATATAGAAAGAGTATAATTAAATACTTCAAATGGATCTTCTGAAAAGAATTAGCCACAAATGTTGAGATTTTCTTCAATAGGGATTTTATTGATTTAGCGAGTTTGGATTAGGGGATTTCAGGCAATTTTGATAAATCTCAGAAATTTCATGAAGTTTCGAGACCTCTCTTTTGACCATCAATCTCTTAAAATATGTCGATCAAAACAATATCACATCTGTTAAAATCTCCTGAATACAGTTGAGTTTGCGCTACTTAACCACCCCCAACGATACAAATTTTGAGCTCAAAATTTAATTTTAAGTCTAAGCATTTGAAAGCATTTAATGTGATACAAAATATAACGGTAAAAAATAGTTGTTCATTACTCCAAAGTCAACAGCACCCTCTATCGACATTTTTTTATACTTTGTCTTTAAATTCATTTTTCAAGAAAATACTGACAAAAAGAATAGTTTTAGCTAAAACCGCTAAGGAATCGACCCATTTTTCCGTTTTTTATAATCATTTGAAATTTCGGACCCTAAACTTTAATGGCGCCTATCTCCTTCGGAAGACGTTTGGGACCCTATGTTTCGCATTTAATATTGTTTGTCTTGATGTGTACTATCACCCCTTAAAGTTTTTCCCAAGAATTTAGATACACCGTGTATATATAGCAAAAATATGATTATAGAAGTATTTTTCATGAAAAGGGTAGTTTTAAAAATTTGTCATTCTTCCTTCTTTTTTTGCCAAAAAATTGTATTAAAAATACTTTTTATTGTAAAAATATTCTTAAAATAATATATGTATATTCAAATACAACTGACACTAAATATCAAAAAGGTATTCATTTACACGCTTTTTCAAAACCCCGCTTCCAAACGAAAACAGTCACCTTAAGCATTTTTGTTTTAAGAATGAAAACGCGGTCCTAAATAAATTCAAATACATACAGTCAACTAGTATTACTACCTATGACAGCGTTTCTCAACCTGTGGGGCGGGTCTCCCTAACGGGGTGGGATAACTAAACGAAGGAGGCGCGAGCATATTGCAAAAGCAGAAAACAAACATTATTTAAAAAAAATTATTAATTTACGGAATGTAAACAAACAAAATGCATTCTGACGTAGTAAAAAATAAAATACACATTTACACTGGTATAATACACTTATAAATGTATCAGTACTATACATAATGTATTTAATTTAACAATACTAAGTTAAAAACATTAATAATTACCAAATTTGTACGGTTTATAATTAATCCTTTAACTGCCGGTTTAAAGTTACGCGATTTCCCTAATGCCACCTTTTTCCACGTAGACGCACGTATGTGTTGTATTGGGGGGAGATAAATACGAAAATCCTCTGAAAAAAGTTAATCCTTCGCAAACTCTGTCAAGGCCTTCGGAATAATTTTACGGATAGCAGTACAATGGGAATAGATCTTACTTCGGAAAGACGTATATATACGTCCGGTAAAATTAACGCTTTGGCTGAGCGAGACGTTTATATACGCCGATGGCACTTAAGATATTAAAGTCGTATTGTAGCTTTAGCGTCGAAGTATTCAATTCAAAACATTGAATCCAAAACTTCGGCACTATATTAATTCTTTGACGCCTTATTGAATTCAAAACATTGTTATTGTATGGAAGGGGGGGTTCATTTAAAAATTATTATGGAATATTGGGTCGCAAATATTGAAACTTTGAGAAGCATTGACCAGGAGTGAATTCAAGAATTTCATTTATAAATATAATTTAAATCCAGAGATTTGCGAAGATCTTCCCAGTTAATTTCAATAAATAATAAAAGTGAACGTATCATTCTACAATTAGATAGATGACTATCTACATTACATATCACATTTCGAATGATAACACTCAGTTCGAAGAATTGATTCTCAGAAAGTGAAATTGGAGGGAACGAGAGACACACACAAAATAACATAAAACTAACACTCTCCATCCACCTACCTTATTTCCCAATATTACAATCCAAACATCACTTTGGTCATATAACTTGTCAAGATAGCACACTTTTCTAATTCCGTACGCAAGACTAGGGAAAACGAAGTGCTACGTACTTGCGCTTAGCTCGCAGCAGACGGCGCGAATTACAAAATAATACCTATTGTGATGTTATGTTTCCTCACGAGTTTTTGATATTAAAATTCATTATATTCACAAAAGGAGGACGCGTTTTTATTTCGCAGTGAGCGTTTAGACATAAATAATGACATTTATAGCCTTTTGTGCATCATTCAGATGCTTCAAAAGCAAATATGAAAGATTCTTCATCTCTAGGGATATTCTATTAAGTTAAATAGTTATTTTGCAAGTTTTATTTGCATTTTCTCACCTTGAACAAAAACTTCTTCAGAAATAAACGAGTGTTCAGTGTGTCTATCAAATTCACACTTGTTTCTAAAATATTATTTTTTGTTGATATCTCGATTTCGAGCTGTATTTTGATGGACAACGTAAATTTTTAAAATACTATTGAAGTTATTGTGAGAATGGTATTTGAAACCTTGCGAGCGAGCGACTTCCCCCTGAAGTAGCTCCCTCACCGTCCTGCCTACCAAAAGGCGTTGAAGGAAACAAAGCATGACCCGAAACTTCCATAATAATGCTTATTTATTATTATTCAAGTACACTAACAACCACAAGAGGAGGCCCTAGGAGTGATATAAAGAAAGCAATAAGTGATATGAACTTAAGAGGAGACCCTAGGAGTGATATGAACAAGCGCAAGAAAACAGATCAATTTAACCTAATCAATCTTAACCTATAAATTCCTAATATGCTAATTTAGCTTAGTGGCAAAACTCCGTTCTTAGCACACATTGTGTAATTCAATTAAATCTCACCTTTGTAACGCTGCAACAGATGCTCCGCTCCTTCTTCTTTACAACTACCGAACTCTAACTGCATATCGGGGTTTCTTCTTGGGAGGAATGTCTGTGAATTAAACGTGAATGCTAGCTCAAAGATTCCCCAAGAGGATTAGTATGAAGGTCGCGTAAAGACCCGTCACAACCTCACAGTGTATTCATGCACAACCATTGAAATGATCAAGATATTAATTCCTCTTTCCAAATGTGGCTTCTTTGGGCGGTACTTTTACACTTGAAAATGAAATTATTTGCAATGTATGAGTTCACTGCCATTGTTTGACGGCTACGGTAGTTTAGTGGTTATGGTCACGAACTCGCGTGGCCGGCGTGTCATGATCTCCAGCCTTGTGTCACTGCAGACCCGGGGTGGATGCACTTCAAATCTGTCCAGTCAGCTGAAGTGTCATCTTCGTCAGTTGATCGAGGCTCAAAATTATAAGGTTTGTCATCAATAGACTTCGAGTAGCTTTATAGCGTAACGTTAACCGCTTGCCTCATTAACCCGTGTTATCTCGGGTTCGTATGTATTGCAGTTCATTATTATCCCGAGAAAACTCGGGTGAAGCAGAATTTGTCAGTATGACTGGTTTCATCACGGTTTTACTCGACCCGGAGGAAATGAAAGGAAATATTCAATTTTGATTGGCAGTTAGCAAAGTTTTGTTGGTCTCGCAGATCTTTCGGCGGGACAGGTCACGTGTTTCCCTATTGTATAGTACACGTCGGTTTGTAGAATAGTGATGTATAAAGAAGAATAGTTGCGTTGTGTGTGTGTGTGTGAAAAGAAACAAAATAATGGTAATGATGCAAAATAGAGAAAGCGATGGTTTTTCCAAATAGTGATTATGAAGAGATGAACATTGAAAATAGTGGAAGTATGTAGCCTAGATTTTGTACTGTAAATCAGGAGGTTCCTGATCACCTAAACAATTTAGAATGGAACTGATTGAAAAAATAATTTCAGAAAATCATCGTGACGAGTTTTCTGTGACATCTGGAAGACCCAGCATTAGTCCTTCACCCTTTCTGGTTAACCTCAGGTCATTTTTCAGATGTTATTCCTGCTAATGATAAAAAATCAAATCCAACAAGTCAGTGTACTCTGCGCTCCCGTAAAAGAGATTCCAGAGGTAAGCCAGTAAGAAAAGAGACCAGATACCAGTGTACAGACTGTCAGGTATCACTTTATGTTGTCCCTTGTTTCAAAAACTATCATACAAAGACTAATGTTTAACTTTTTTCCATTTGCTCGAGATAACTCGGGATGGTAAATAATATTGAAACTAAATGCTTTTACATTTTAAAAAAATTAAAAATACAACTTAAAGAAATTGTAAGGGAACCAAGCGGTTACTAAACACCTTCTGACTACTGTCGTACGTAATTATAAGAAAAAAATTCTCAAGATTTTCCCCCTTCGTTTGACTCGCGTATAACTTTTGATTGTTCTCTGCTTCCTGACACGAAAAATATTCTAAAATCTTACTTTTCGAATGTATAAAGAAAAAAAAATTCTCTTACAATTCAGTCTGGAAGACGTAAAAACCAGTATATAAAATTCAATACTTTCGATTTAACGATTAATGAATTATTTCTAATTATATGATCGCAAATAGTTTTAATTTCCAAAACGATTCCGATTGCTAAATTTCATCTGACCAAAAGTTTGCTGAATACAGTTCTCAAAAAATTACTGATGACTTAGTTCGCGTGTAGCTCTTTAAAATAACTCAAAACATTTTTGATACTACATCTACTTATTTCTCTATGTGTACAAATAAGACTATTCACTTAAAGTTAAACTCATTTCTGTCAAAGCCTCAAGCTAAAAATTTAATTTTATTATTCTGCACATTCACACACACACATACAAAATCGTCTGCAATCTCTTTAGCCTTATTCGCTACTGAATTAAAAAAAAACAACAATTTTTTATTTAATTTTCTTAATTATTTGTCGTAAAAAACATATGCGTGACTGATCTATATTTTTTAAATGGTATATAAATCCCATATATATTTAAAAATTACATATATACAGGGTGTCCTCGAATGCCGTGTACAAACTTGGAGGGGAGGTAGAGAACGGCCTAAAGAGCCATAATTACATAGGAAACCATGGGGGAGAAAGAAAAGCAACCATGAAGAGATAGACACAAAGACAGTAAGGCCTCAATATAGAATATAGTGTAGAGTGCTTTATTACAAAAACAAGAAACAATAATGAATCAAAAGCTTGACATTAAACCATCACAAGAGCTGTTTGAAATTGCTTCTACCAGCTTGTATGCAAGCATGACACGGACGCGACATGAATTGAAGGACATGTTTGAAAATAAAGGACGTCTTACACGGATCGTAGCAGCAACTGTGTGGATATTTGGGCCACCAGGTCCATTTCAGAATTGACGGACGTGTCGTCAATCGTAGCTCTGAAAGATCCATATTCCACCAGGTTCTAATGCACCCTAGCGAACGTTCGATGATTCGGTTGCCACCTCGTTGGATATCTTTTCCCCTACAACCGACAGCAACACGTCCATTTCCGTTGGATAGGCTGCAGATGAAAAGGATATCTGCCAACTTGGTGTTCGTATTACGATTCATATCCATCACACGCTCTGAAATGAGAAAACCACATGTGCCGACCTTACGAGCTCATGTACAATGCCACCTATCACTTTCCTATGTAATTGTGGCTCCTCACGATGTTCTCTACCTCTACTCCAAATGTGTACACAACATTCGGGGGCGTTGGACGAAAAGTTAGAGAAAGCAATTGACTCTAAAACAAAAGTTTTATAATGTTCAACCAAAAACAGTACTAGTTAGAACAAAATCATGAAAAAAGAGATGCAGTTGTTCGACTCGAATGAAAATCCACCACCAAGCATTATAAAATTATGTGAGGCTTTAAAAACAATTCTCCAACGTCAGTTGAAGCCGAGAGAGCGTTTTCTGTGGCCGGATGGTTCGTCACAAAGTTTAGAACTAGGCTGGGTGATAAAAGTATAAATTGCTTATGCTTTCTGAAATCCGATTTTAAAAATGAATAATCAATTTTTGTATTTTTTAGCTCGTTATATAAATAAGTATTAATTTTGGAAATTATATATGTATCCTTATTTTATATAGCTTATATTGATTTTAATTAAAACTAACTTGCTTTTAAATTTTATCAAACTTTGATGTATTCCCGGGATTTCCCGGATATTCCCGGGAATGGAAAACCCGGAAAATCAGAAACCCTAATCATAGCACAGCCGACACCGATGGACGAAGGATTGTCGGATGCCTTCAAACAAATTCGGTTGCCTTTCTGACGTCGAGCTGTGATGCATTATTCATATTGTATGCATGCTTTACGTCTAAATAACTGCATTTCTTACCTCTTATAGCCCTTTTTCATTCCACTATACGTCATACTCTTCACAACTGCTTTTGCAAACTACTCCAACTAAACGTGGTTTGCGACCCCATGTTCTATGGTGATTTGTCGTCCCCATGCTGCTTACTATCACTCCTCTGAAGTTGTCAATTGAATTTGCAACACCCTGTATACTAGGGGTGGGCAGATTTTTACACGGCACGGTCTACTTTTAATTTTTTCAAGGTGTTGTGGTTCACCTTGTGACGTAGGTGTGATGAGCAAAAAAAAAAACACTAAAAAAACAATTTAACAATAATAAATACAGAAGATGCGTACTTACCTACATAACTACAGTGGAAAAACGTATACTCTTTTAAAACTACTAAACTAGACCGCAAAATGCAAACATAATAATTATACCCATAAATATTTTAATTTAATAATATCAAATGATGCATTTTCAAACAATTCACAATATATCAAAAAATAAATAATTTTTACTTAAAATTAGTCCCCCCCCTATAGTCTCATAGAAGACTTAGGCTTCATATTATCCGCCTAATCTTGAATACCTCGGTATATAATTACCAACTGCTAATCTTAAACTGGATTCTAAGAAGTCGTCTATGAAACGGGAATGATATGTCTTAATTATACTCTACGTTCACAATGTAGATTCACACATATAGGAAGAGCGAAAGAACAATATTAAATGAATTGCAGCTTTTTCAAAATTGGGATGTATTACTTTGTCTATTAGATTTCAAAAGTTATTCTTTACAAATTACGTCCTTTTGAAGGAGAGAAAAAAGCTTCGTTTTCCTTGAAAGATAAAGAGAACATGCAATATATTTTTAGTTATATTTTTCACATCAACATTGCCAAATGGGTAACACATGAATGTAACTTTTGATTTTAATGTAGTAAATTCTTGAAAACGTCTCTCAACTTGGGTTATAGTTTTATTCATGATGTCTCTTTTAGTATGCCACTCTAACTTTTTTGTGAAGGCGGTCCCCCCCAAATATCTTGCGATCCACCAGTCGATCGCGATCGACTCAATGCTCACCCCGGCTGTATACTTATGAGAGGTTATCACCTTCTCTTTGGCACCTAGATATGTGGGAGGTAGGAAAGAAACACTCGCCATGATCCAATCAATCTATTTGTTTATCACACAATAAAACAACACAAATTCAATTAATAACAGTAAGAGAATGTCTCGGTGCTAACAGCGAAAGTGGAACGAGATGGTAATACACGAAAGATTAGGAGACTATCAAACTCGATCCTTACTTTATATAGGATCTAATCTATCATCCGATTGATATCAATTTAATCTCAGTGAACAATCGTCACTTTAAAGCTTCCTCCTAATATAAGTATATAATCACCATAATTCAAATATGATACCTGTCAGTAACAATCTCACCTGTTTTCGAGTTTATCTCCTCTTATACTCTCAAATCTAGCTAGAAAACCTCGAATATATATAGTAACTTAATTTACATATCACAATTTTCTTCTTCCGAAGGGTTCGTTGTGAATAACGCGAATTGATAGCCCAAAGATTTCCCAAGAGTATTAGTAGATGGATCACTAATAAATCCGTCACATACTGCTCTGTATAAGATGGTGAAAAAGGCCAGAATGTAAATAATAATATAGGATCCTTTTTCTATCCGAAAGGCTCTCTGAGTTTAGACTCTCTTCTTCACGATTTCACGAATACCGATAAAAAAATCGAAAACCCATCTGAGAAATTGGATCTAAATAATAAACATTGACTGTATTAAAAATACTCATAGAAAAAATAGTATAAAAAGTGTTGCTTTGAACTTTATGGCTCAAAGAAAAAAAGCTGCCAAATTTTACAATGGATTGGAGAGAGTATAACAGTTACGAAAATATTTTTTTCGGTACCGTACCTTAACTTCTCAATTCCACTCCACGGTTTGCTGTTAATATTTCATTAAAAATCGCGTAAACATTAACATATTAGAAATTTAAGGAAACAAAGTTAGAAAAAGCTCAATGATGAGAGGAAACACTGAACCAAAGTGATATGATAACATCACGATTACTGACCTTTTTAGAGACAATGCCTCTCTGTCGCATTCTATATTTGTTTAGAACTCTGGATCTTTAATTGCTTAATTTCTTTTTATCGAATCTGATAAGAGCTATTTTCTAACTACCGATATGGAATCTTTTTTGTATTACTTTATTTATTGTTTGTGTACCTCTTATTTTGGTCAGTTGACAGAATTGCTGCCAGTACAGTTATTGATTATTTAGAGGTAACTGGCGAGTTAAGGTTCTGCTATATATATTTCTTCTAAAGTATCAATTGTAATAGTTTGTTCATCAACAAACAACTATTCATCAACTACAGGGTGTTGTTGATGAATATAATTCATTGAATGTGTAATTTACTGAAAAAAAAGTATATATTGTTGTAAGATAGAGAAATAGTCCAAGTGTACCGTTATCCCAAATGTTCGATGCGGGTTCCTATCATTTACTCTTCAGAATTCCTATGGGTAAATGAGTTCTTACCACAGATTTGTCAGAATCCTCCCGTCGATCCAATTAAGTACAGTTGCGAAGGATCTATACACGTTTCTTCAATTAATCCTCTTGGGAAATCTTTGGGGTATCAATTCGCGTTACTCACAACCAACTCTTCGTAAGAAGGAAATCGAGATATTTAAATTAACTTATTATAAATAGTTGAAGTTTTCTAGCTTGAATTGAGAGTAGGAGAGGAGTTATACTCGAATCATGTGAGATTGTTACTGAAGGTATCAAATTTAAATTAATGTGATTAAGAACTCTTTAGGAAGAAGTTTCAAAGTGACGATTGTTCACTGAGATTGAATTGATATTAGATTAAATCGGATGATAGGTTAGATCCTTTATTAAGGTATCCGACTAGGTTCGGAGATAAATTTTTCAAAAATTGATTTTCTGAATAATTTTATTCTTTTAAAGAACATAAATAGGCTTAAAAAGTCATAACTATTAAATAACTAACATGTATCGCCCCCTTTTTTTTTGAAAAAAATTATTTTTAGGAAAATTTAGCAAAATTTTTTAAGTTATGAAAAACGTGATAAATAAAAATAGATAGCACATTATGCAATTTTAACATCATTGATATACTTCTTGATCCCTCTGAAGTGTCACAAACCGCAGGATAAAAAAAAAATTTAAGAAATAAACATTTTATTAGCATTTAAATTTGATGGTCATGATTTTTCGTCAAAATTACTGCATGTTCTAAGCTAAAAATGGCTGTAAAATGTGGTTAAATGTAGCTGTCTTAAAACCTGCGGTTTGTTGCACTCTGAAGGGCCCATAGCATATATGTTACAAATTTCATTGCATTTGATTGGATTATTTAGAAGATATCCCGTTTTTCGTGCACAAATTATCATGGAAAGTTCATTCTACAAAAAACGAATTAAAAATATTTTTATTAGTTAGATAAAGTAAGTGCTATAAAAAGAACTTAAAAAACTTTCTAGTTTTATGTAATAGTCCTTCTTCCTCAATAATTTATTTCTTTTTTCCCAAATGACCCAAACAACACCAAACATCAAACACCTAAAAAGAACTTTTTCAACCAAGTCGGATACCTGGTAAGGAGGAAGTTTGATAGTCTCCTAATCGTTCGTGTTTTACCGTCGTTGTTCAGCTGTTCAGATCGAGACATTATCTTACTATTATTAGTTCAAATTGTGTTTTTTCATTGGGTGAAAAACAAATAGATTAATTGGATCATGTCGATTGTTTCTTCCCTACCTCCCCTACATCTAGATGCCAGAGAGAGAGGTGCAAGCCTCTCACATAGTGTAGATTCTTGGTTTTAGTTTAGGAATGGGTACAAGAAATAGCAGCACTTCATCCTTAACTCAATACACTGAAATAAAGCAATGAAAGAGCTGGTGATCGTGATGACCATTGAATAATACCACCACCACAAATGTAAGCTTGTACCTCAGCTTTGATGTAAGAGGTAACGTCGTTGTGCTAGTAACAAGGAGAGTCCTCCTGTTGAAAAATGTAAACTCCTGGTACTTTTTCTTTGATGAAAGGCGTAAGGAAAATCTGCAGCATGTCGTGGTAAATAATTCCCCTAACACTCTTTTTAGCAAAGAAAAGGGGACAAAAAACATTCGAGGAACTCACTGTAAAAAACACGTTTACTTTAGGACTATCCCTTTCATGTTCTAGGATGGCTGGAGGACTTTCCGATCCCTAAATTTGTGACGGTTCTATACGCGTTTTTCAAATTAATCCTCTTGGAAAATCTTTGGGATATCAATTCGTGTTATTCACAAACAATCCTTCGGATGAAGAGAATCGTGATATTTAAATTAACTTAATATATATATATAGTTAGAGGTTCTAGCTTGAGAGAGAGTAGGAGAGAAGATATCTCGAGTCAAGTGAGATTGCTACTGAAGGTATAATATTAGATTTATAGTGATTTGATATTTATTAGGAGAAAACTTTAAAGTGACGATCATTCACTAGGATTGATTTGATATTAGATTAAATCGGATGATAGGTTTGATCCTTTATTAAGGTAATGATCAAGTTTGATAGTCTCCTAATCATTCGTGTTTTACCGTCGTTGTTCCACTTTCGCGGTTAACATTGAGACATTCTCTTACTATTATTAGTTGAAATTGTGCCTGTTCTTTGAGTGATAAATAAATAGATTAATTGGATCATGTCGAGTGTTTCTTCCCTTCCCCCCACACATCTAGGTGCCCGAGAAAGAGGTCTGAGCCCCTCACAAATTCTTACATTAAGACACCTTATACCATATATGAATAAATTTAGTGTATATTGCTACAAGTCTGACTTTAAATGGGTTAATTTCAATTAATATTTTGGAAGATCTAAGCTTACGAAATTGCCCAAATAATTTGTAGACACCATGTATTGTATATAGAGCGTTCTTATTACTTAAGATGCAGTTAGGAAACATAAATTAAAATAATATGGATAATGCATATTAAGGATATGCGAAAATATTTGTATGTAATATATGATAATTATGATATTAAATTAAAATAATTATATATTTTGGCTCGTAATAATTTTTCAATTATTAAAATAATCGATTGAGATTATCGTTTCACAACTAGTCATTAATAATTAACCCATAATAATGACGATTGAATGCTAGTAGGTTTAATTTCAGTACTATGAAAATTACAAAAGTTTATGGGGTTGGTAAATTTTAAAAGATTTTTGTTATACTTATATAAAAACAAAATTTTAACTGCTTTCTGGTGGACTATTACTTATCTTTCTACAATGCTGCGTTGCATCTTTTAGAACCATGGTTGAGATATGAACTTTTTTAAAAAAAAGGAATTTAAAAATTTTAATCTATAAAACTTGTAAGTTTTACTCAAGTTTTTCTAACATGTAAAAATTATAACTAATTTATTTTAACTTTCAAAATAATAGAAATGAAATAAAAATATATTTATTTTAAATTAAATCTTTCCTAACTTTGTTCATGTACCCTCAAGTTAATTTTAATTTGTCATGGACCCCGGCAGCAATCACAAAGCCCCCCAGGTGCCCGTGGCGAATTTATGTAAATCGTACGTTACCAATCGTTTACCAATAATATTTCCCGAATTATTTTGTATATTACGTCAATAATCATTTACAGAACTGAAAAGAATGAATGGAAATCTTTTATGTTGAAAATGAGAATATTTAATGGCTTGACATAATCATGAGTTACCAAACGAACAATACAATTTTTTCTTAGCGTATTGCAAATGTAGTTATTAAAGTGAAATCCGTTAAAAGTAATTTTCTAAGCACATTGTTCAGAAAAATGCACAGCTTCTGTCATCGGTAAAAGAAAAATCCTGGAAGAGAAATCCACTGGAATTTAAGAGGAAAAGAAAAATTAATTATTATAGAGAACTCTTCAGGCGGAACTATTTTTGGTGCGTTTGATTCGTGTACACTAATGACCGAGTAATAAACGCTCTACTTCTCTCAGTATTTTTTTTCTTTTTTTGCTAATGTTAATCAACACCTTCGTAGTAAGAATAGATAACCAAATAACTCTTTTTATCTTTTTGAAGACTATTGTTTGATATAATTTCCTCCTTTTTTTCTCTCTTTGGGATTTAACTATTTAATTTAGGACACCTTTTTGCTATTTGTCGATCCGTTACATTTCAACGTAATTTTAATCTTGAGGAGTTTTTATCAAGCTTTTTATATCAAGACTGTTGTAATAACTTCATTAAGGTATACCTGATAAACAAAAAGAAAAAAAAAGAGGAAATGGGGGAAAAGAAAGAAAAAGTGTTTACTCTCACTTTCTATTGGAATTATTTTTAAAGATCCGAAAGCTAATAACTAAAGCGCTAGGACAAAATAAAAATTGAAAGTCGAAATAAATGAAGAAAGTATGTACTTTATTTTTTGATGTTTTGGGTGTATCTTACTTAAATAATACAAAACAGCATTCTGTAAGTAGGGAATATATTATTGGCATTTTCGTAAAAGATCGATATCGCTTTCTCGAATTTTCAAACTGACCAATAGTATCAACTTTAAAGTTGAATTCTAGAAATGACAAAAAAATGGCTGAATAATGATAAATTTATCGTACTGGCTCCAATTTTAACTTTTTACTAAATTTTGATTGAAAAGGTACTCTAAGTAATTAAAAGTAAAACAACATTTTCTGCAGGAAAAGAAAGATTTGTAGTGTACTTTCATAATATTGCATCATCATTACTTTCATAATATTACATCATCCTTACTCATAGTAACGGATTCTTGATCCTTACGTCTTATTGGTTGTTATTTCTTCTATCTTCCCAGAATTCCACTCTGACGAAGGGAGTATATAAACTCGAACTTAATTATTTTTTATGTTGCTCTCGAGATGGAGACCACGCACCAGTGAGCTCTACGACCTTTTTATAATCATGAGCGATATCAGCGATATCAGCGATTTTATGGATTTCTCACCGACGCGACAATCAAAAGTCGCAGCCTGCGAAAAACTCAGGGATACTGTTCACAGCATCTCAGCCATGCATAGCTCTGTCTCAGAAGGTGCACGTACACCAACCAAGAAGAACTCCTTCCTTGAACTCTACCAGATGACTTCTTACGACTTGGCTAAGAAAAAAGACGAATTGGTAAGTGAGCTCAAAACCCTTCCCCCATGTACAAGAGATGATTGCAAAGAGCATAAAATTCCCCCGATTGTTGAGGATTCTAACGTTAGTGAATCCACTTTGGATAAAACTAATCATAACGTCAAGAAGAAAAACAAAATAAAAGCGAAAAAATAGAACTAAGGAATCCTCGGAGGAATTTATTTTTCCGAAAAAGACGGCTCGGCCCGTCTCTCCCATTTCTACCCAGGACCCGATAGAAACTAAAAATAATTTTTCCGATCTCGAACAGGATGTCGAGCATCCACTCCCTACGAATGAAAATGTAATTTCCGAAACAATTACTCCCCGACTAAACCCCCTACCCAGTAATGCTTAAAATAAAAGATAATTTCCGTGATCAGATGAAACTTATAATAAATAAATTCCCAAATCTCCGCAACAGAATCGTTGGTGATGTAGTGAAAATGTTCTCTAATGATTATGAGGAACGCAGATCCCTCATTCAATTTTTAAAAACTGACATAGATTTTTGAATTTTACGTCATTGATGTTAAAAGATAAGCCCATTAAAGCAGTAATTAAAGGCCTCCCCAACTCCTCTAAAACTGATGATATTACTAGCGACCTAGCAGATGTAGGTTTCAAAATTGAAAGCTGTACTCAGCTTACTTCTAAAAGAACCAAAAACCCTCCCATTTTTCTTAATTATTCTCCCGAGAAACGCGCATAATAGCAAAATTTTCGACTTAACTCACCTAAGTTATTTACAAGTGAGAGTTGAGGGTTACCTCGTTAGAGGAATAACCCAATGCTTCAACTGTAATAACTTTCATCATACCGCCGCAAATTGTCACATGCAACCAAGGTGCTTAAAATGTGGAAAGAACCACGCCACGAGAAACTGCCTAATTAAAGAAAGACAGGAAAATCCATTCTGCATCAACTGCCAAGACTACGGCCACTCGGCATGCTACACTAAATGCCCCAAATTCCCCCAGCCGAAAAAGGAACCCTTTCGGAGACCCCAAGAAAAAGCGAAATTTCGCCTCTAAATGGATTAAAGAGGGAATTTCCTTCGCTAACGTTGTTAGCGGCGAAGTCCCCAATCAGATTCCTATCGATGACAAAAAGAAGATTCCCCCATGGATTCCTTAGTCAAGATAGTAACAATACCTCAGACTTAACTCAAGTATTAGAACTCTTCCAAATAATTTCTAATTTAGTCAAGAAAAATCCCAAAATCCTAGATCTACTCACTAAATTTAAAAAAGCTAACTCAGATGAAGAAAAAACCTGCCTTCTCGCAGAAGCAATTATGGATAAAGTTTAAACTTTATCATTTTAATTTTTACTTATTATAATCAACCTAAATTTTTTCCCTTATTACTTTTATTTTAAATTTAATTTACTCTTCCATATTTAACTTTTAATTCTTTTTAAAATATCAAGTTCATGCAATCAATTCCAAGAGCTCACTTCCATTCTATCTCAAAGCCACACCACAGAAACTGGTTTCAGCCAATCACATTGGATCTCTCTCGAAGTCACGCCCACCCCTCCAACAAAGTTCCAACACAACGAACATCGCAGTTCCAGATAGAGGGCAGAAGACTGCTGGCGCAGTCTAGATACCTCAGACTTAATAATCACCGTTAATCACCGTTTTTTATGTTGGAAAATAAAGTTTATTTTTGTAAAATCACTGCAATTTTACTTTGCCACTCACAACACAATACACCAAAAATGGTGACCCGTTCTTTGAATATAAAATTTAAAAACTTCTAATCAAATTTTTTTTCCAACGTTGCCTGTGCCTTCCGTAAATATGGAGGATATTTCAGCGGTTAAAATTCCAGCTTTTGTGTTTCATCAGATCCGGCGCTATGGTTCGGAATGTTTGAATCGACCTTCGAATTGGCAGTTCCGAAGCCGATAACCGATGAACGCACTAAATATAATTATTGCGTAGCTCATTTATCTCCCGATGCGGCAATGGCAGTTCGAGACGTAATTCTTTCACCTGGGAGCATAAATCCTTATTCAAAATTGAAAGATGAAGTTATTGCCCGATGCGGTGAAAGCAAAAGCCAGGAAATTCGCCGTCTCTTAGCCGGAGAGCAGCTAGGAGATCGAAAACCATCGGAATTATTTCGAGTGATGCAACGGTGATCAGAATCGCACAACGTGACTGATTCACTTCTTTTGGAATTATTTTTACAGCAGTTACCACCTAATGTGCAATCCATCCTTGCAAGTATTCAACCCCTTACAGCTCAAAAAGCTTCAGAAGTAGCTGATCGTATTTTAGAGGTAACACCTGTACAGGTAAGTGCTGTATCAAAATATTCCAGCGCCAATTCTGATGATAGTAGTGAATCGAAACTCCTCAAAGAGTTGAAACTTTTACGACAGGAGGTAAAAGAACTACGACGATCGAAAAGCATCAAATTTATGTTGGTATCATAATAAATTTGCCACAAAGGCAAGAAAATGTATTCAGCCCTGTTCTTTCCAGGAAATCTTGAATGGGCAGGAGTAGCGGCGACGTATGCCTTGCCTTCGACTTCCTGTCGCCTTTTCGTTCGCGATCGTAAATCCAACATTTGTTTTCTAGTTGATACTGGAAGTGATTGCTCAATCTCCTTCCGGCAAATAAAACTTTAAAACAATCTTCTCCAGTTCAAACTTTATCGCTGCAAATGGTACACCCATTCAAGTGTACGGGCGTAAATTAATGTCATTAGATTTAGGTTTAAGACGAAATTTTGTCTTTCCATTTTTTATTTGTAATGTGTCTGATGCTATTATTGGTGCAGATTTCTTACATTATTTTAATATAAAACCTGATTTAAGAAATCGTACTTTATTTGATGTTTCTACAAAATTAAATTGTCATTGTGTTATTAGAATCTCAATTAAAACTCATGTTATTGATAATGATTTTTCTAAATTGTTGAATGATTTTCCTAATATTGTAAAACCACCTTGTGCAAACCAAACAGTTAAGCATAATGTAGTTCACTATATTGATACTTTTGGACCACCTGTTTGTGCTAAACCCCGTCGCATGGTTCCAGACAGATTAAAAATTGCGAAAATGGAATTTCAGCACATGATGGATTTAGGCCACATGCGCCCATCCAGTAGTAATTATTCTTCCCCATTGCATATGGTTCCTAAAAAAGAAAGCAATGATTGGCACCCTGTTGGCGATTTTAGAGCATTAAATGCTCAAACAAAAAAGGATAAATATCCGATTCCTAGCATTCTTGATTTTACAAGTGATCTAAATGGGGCAAAAATATTTTCTCATATTGATCTTGTTAAAGCTTTTCACCAAATTCCGATTGCTTCCGAAGACATACATAAAACTGCTATTTGTACTCCATTTGGTCTCTTCGAAAGCACTCGAATGCAGTTTGGTTTGTGCAATGCGGCTAGCACTTTTCAAAGATTTATCGACGAAGTTTCTCGTGGTTT
This sequence comes from Trichonephila clavipes, assembly GCA_019973935.1. Lineage (NCBI taxonomy): Eukaryota > Metazoa > Arthropoda > Arachnida > Araneae > Nephilidae > Trichonephila > Trichonephila clavipes. The sequence goes on from BMAU01015459.1 coordinate 93,844, forward strand.
GAAAGGTGTTTATGCTTTTATTGATGATATCTTAATTGCATCTCAAAATGTTCAAGAACATACTACAAATCTCCGTGCACTTTTTGAAAGACTTGATTATTATGGCTTAACGATTAAATCTTCAAAATGTACTTTCGGAGTAGATAGTTTAAAATTTCTTGGATTTCAAGTTTCCAGTGAAGGTATTTCACCTCTTTCTGATCGAATCAATGCTATTCAAAACTTTCCTAGACCTAATACTTTAACGCAATTACGTAGATTTTTACGAATGTTTAATTTTTATCGAAGATTCATTCCTAAAGCAGCCCACATTTTAGCACCCCTAATAAAATTTTTAGAAGGTCACACAAACAAAAAGAAACCATGTCGTCCTTCGAAAAATCCTCAAACTCCTCTTGAATGGATTGAAGAAGCGGAAAATTCATTTACTGCTGCTAAAACAGCATTAGCTGATGCAACTCTTCTTAAGCATCCGATTCCTGGTGCTATTTTAAGTGTTTGGACCGATGCATCTAATTTCGAAATTGGTAGTTCCTTAATGCAACTTTCTAATAGTAACTGGGAACCAATAGCATTTTTATCTTTAAAGCTTTCTAAAACTCAACAAAATTGGTCTACTTATGATCGAGAACTTTTAGCAAAATATATTTCAATAAAAAAAATTTAGACACATGCTTGAAGGTCGCGAATTTATTATATATACTGATCAAAACATACGCTTTCAAGCAGAAACCAGATAAATGTACCCCACGTCAACTAAGACATCTCGATTATATTTCACAATTTTCCACAGATATTCGCTATGTAGTTGGAACAGAAAACAAAGTTGCAGATGCATTATCTAGAGTAGAAATTGATGCAATTATAAAACCACCCATTTTAGACTACAAAAAGTTTGCTCAAGCACAACTTCAAGATTCTGAAATTCAATCTTTCCTTAAAGCAGATTCTTTTATTAAACTAGAAAAACAATATTTCCCCTTGAAGACGTTTCTTTATATTGTGATAAGTCACTTGAAACCCCTCGTCCTTTCGTCCCTAAAAATCTCAGACAAGTGGTATTTCAAAATCTGCATTTTCTATCCCATCCTGGAATATCCGCTACAACTAATTTAATTTCTAAGCGTTTCTTTTGGCCAGGAATGAGAAAAGACATCAAAAATAGAGTTCGAGCTTGTGAAAATTGTCAGCGAGCAAAAGTATTCAAACATACCAAAGCTCCACTTAGCACATTTGCTCTACCCGATGCTCGATTTGCCCACATTCATATTGACTATATTGGACCATATCCACCATCCAAAGGATATAAATATTGTCTTATCATCATAGACAGGTATACCAGGTGTGTGTGTGTGTGGCCTGAAGTTATTCCTACCGAAGACATGTTGGCAGAAACCACTGCTCGTGCACTTTTAAATGGTTGGATTTCTCGTTTCGGCACACCTGTTACAATTACAACTGATCAAGGGACAAATTTTGAGTCTTCTCTAATGAGAGAGCTTACAAACATGATGGGTAGCCATAGAATTCATTCAGCTTCTTACCATCCACAAAGTAATGGAATGATAGAACGATTCCACATACATCTCAAAAGTGCTATTATTGCCCATGAGGACGCTGGTTGGACCGATATTTTGCCTATCGTATTGTTAGGATTACGTTCAGCAATGAAGAATGATTTAAAAGCAACAAGCTCTCAACTAGTTTATGGTACTACTTTACGTTTACCATCTGATCTCATATCTTCAAAATCTCTTCAAACGTCAGTGACACCCACTTATGTTTCGAAGTTAATTTCCATTATGAGAAAACTTAGCCCAATATCCCCTGATTATCATAGTTGTACGAAGAACTATGTACACCAATCATTAAGTACATGCACACACGTTTTTCTTAGAAATGACAAAATTTGACCCCCTTTAACTCCACCTTACACTGGACCTCATTTGGTTAAAAGTAGATCTGATAAAATTTTTGTAATTTGTATAAATAATAAAAATGTAACTGTCACTATCGACAGATGCAAGCCAGCTTTTGAATTTTCAGAAGATTTAAATTCACAAAAGGGTAGTTCAAACTTTGAACCACCTCTGACCAAGCAACAAATTGAAGATAAAACTGTTGTTGATAAAAATATCAGAACCACACGTTCTGGCAGGTACGTACATTTTCCTAAGAGATTAACTTACTAATTCAAATTCCTTTTTAGTAATTTATATATGTATATCTTTTATTGTATTGTGTATATAATAATTGTATATGTTATATATTGCAATTTATGTATTTTATAGTGCCTTATTTTTGTAAGCAACAAACATTTTTATATTTGTATATTTTTTTTATGCCGTTCCCTTCGTCACTGGGGGGGATACTCTGTAGTGTACTTTCATCATATTGCATCATCATTACTTTCATAATATTGCATCATCATTACTTTCATGATATTGCATCATCATTACTTTCATAATATTGCATCATCATTACTTTCATAATATTGCATCATCCTTACTCATAGTAACGGATTCTTGATCCTTACGTCTTATTGGTTGTTATTTCTTCTATCTTCCCAGAATTCCAGTCTGACGAAGGGTGCATATAAACTCGAACTTAATTATTTGTTATGTTGGAAAAAAAATAAAGTTTATTTTTGTAAAATCACTGCAATTTTACTTTGCCACTCACAACACAAAAACCAAAGATTTAAATGCAAGGGCATCAAATATTTATCAGCTCTAATATGCATCTTTTCTTCAAACAAGCCAGTTATTTCAAGTTGAAAAGACTAGCAAAAATATTTTCTGTCAGCAGGAGGAATTTTTTTATTTAATCTACCTTCTATTTCTTATGTGGGTATGATAAATGCCTGATGAACTTTTCCCTGTTTGAGGTTACCGTTAGTGTTATATTGCAATATATATCACTAAAAGAGATAGTGTTTCTTATGACTATATCAACCAATGGAGGACAAAGACAGTCTTTGGATAATTCCATGTACAAAATTTCTGAAGCAAAGGCAAAAGACAGATGACCGATGTAAATAGATCCCTTCCCCAAAAGAACACAAAAGCCGTGATACTATTCAAAAATGAACAAGAATAGTTAAACATACATTTGTGAATTCGACAAAAGGTTTAAATATTTACCACATTCAAAACAAATTCGTATTAAATATAATTTGGTAGTCTCAGTTTGGTAATGGCAATAGCTTTTTTTCAATTCCTACTATTAGCTCACAATCTCCACTATATCTTGTTCAAAATGCTTCCAAGAGAAGATGACAATTTTTACAATTATTGATTACGTAAGAGAATATCTATATGCGAATTGTACATTTAGAAGCATATGTTTTGTAAGCACTAAGGACCAATACCCGTGCTTCGTTCCTTCTCGCACCTCGGGGATTTGGGGAGTATGTTTTGGTAACATTAGATGAAATTCAAAAGCATACAATTAAAATGAGCATTCACCAGTGTTTAATTAATATGAAGAGATGACGGATCATTGTGGACTTGAGGCAAGGCAAGCGAAAGGGCAAATTTCTAAAGACTTAAGTGCAACATAGAGCATTGCAGGCAACTTTTGGAGTTAGTTACATAAATAAGATCCATTGAAAGAAAGTCCGATCAAGGTTATCTGAGAGCCACAATGACGAGTGAAAATTCATATTTGTCCACTGCCATAAGACATACCAGAGGATAGCTCTAGGCTGTCTAGTGTACTTCATTTGGTCATAGAAACCAAAGTTTCCAGGATTATTGCATCAAGAAAGCCTGCTTGCGTTCCGCTTATTTCTGTGCACAAAAGAGCCCATTTAGCATGGCTCAAAGATCAATGGAAGATCATTCTATTCACTTAGATACCAGATTCAGCCTAATGACTGGTTCTTGGTTTATCGTTATCTACCCTTAATATGTCCTTCAACACCTTAGAAAGATGCCAATATGGTCGAAGAAGTTTGAGAATTAGGAAAGACATCAGTTACCTTTGGTATCAGTTAAGTTTGATCAACTTTTCAGAGGGATATAGCTGAGCCTGGTTTAATTTTTATGCGAGACAATTCTTGTCCATATCGGGCTATGAGCCTGAAGTATTTCTGGAAAGTGAAGTTATTCACCGGATGGATTGATCTATCGTATCAGCCCAGTACATCTATACAGGGATATTTGGTATACTCGTGGGAGCAATTGAAACTCACTTTATCTCTATCTCAGAACCACACAGAACTTAAAAATAGCGTTGCTGGACATGTGGAATCGATAGACATAAGGACTCATAAACTGTCGTATTCCCAACAACACATTTTGTGAAAGTTATTTAAATGTAATAGGAAACTAAAACTCCTATAAACTATATTTTCCATCTTATGACTTCTTTTTCAAACTTTTTTGAATTTATTAACTTTACATGGGGTCATGAGTGTATACCATAGCTATTGTACTGCATTTTTTTCATATTATTCCGAATTATTTACATATCTAATTTTATCAAATTCAGCCCAGTACATCTAAACAGCTTAAACTAAATATCCCCAATTTACAATGAAATATTGTATAAACGAAAATTCTCATTATCTGAACATTATTCCAAATTAGCAAATTCATCTCTGCTCGTTGTGTTGCTCTAGAGCAAAATTAAATAGACAAAATCTGACTCCTTTGTCCAATAAACTCGTTTCATCTTCAAAAGCAGTTTGATTTTCTATTCATTTTTTAAATTATTTTGCGGTAATTTACAGCTCACAATCACACTTTTAAAGTTTTTTTTTCTATAAATTCATGGCAACAAACAAGTATACATAGAAATACAATAATTAACCAAAGCATTGAATCTCGAATTACGATTGGCTGTAAATAAAACTTAGAACCATTTTGATTTATAAAAATGGTGCCTTTAAAATTCCTTTCAACAATTACTTGAAAGTTAATTCAAGAATAACTTTCTACTAATATTAAACAATTTGTTACTAAAAATAATATAAAAATTTTTTTAAGTCAATTCCTACATAGATCAACAAAGAAAACTTTTATTTCATAGCTAATTTTTATTAAATAGTTACAATTAATATAAATATGTATATACATAGGACATAATCAGAACATTAAGTGGCAATTAATTTTTATTAATTATCATTAAAGTATCGTATTGTCATCCAAAACAATCTCGTGTCTATAAAATTTCAGTTCAACTGAATGCTTAAACACATGAGAAAAAAGCTTTTCAAGTTTTGACACAAGTTGTCAGAAGGGTCGCTAAGTCACCAAAGCGGCTGTATTTGTAATTCTTTAAATAACTAGTTTTAATCAATTAATTTTTATTAATTATAATTAAATTATTGTATTGTCATCCAAAATGACCATGTACATAACATTTCAGCTCAATTGAGCGCTTTAATATGTATTTTATTAACGATTGAAAATTCCACCAAAATAAACAAACAAACAAAACAAATAAATAAATATATAGAGAGTGTGAGTTAATAGTAGGAATTGAATAAAGTACAGAATTAAAAAAAATACAAAATTCTAGTATTTATCTTCTTAAAATTTTTTTATTAGATTAAATTTTTTGCTTCTCCCAATTGACTTTTAAGATTATTTAAATATTTATAAGAGCTTTACCTGTATATATTCATTATAAAATCGTTTTCACTTTATAAATATAAAGAACAAAATTTAATAGATAAAGAATGGGATCTCTCTGAATTGAAAATACTACTCCAGATAAAATATTTTCCAGTAAACTCAGCCATTAAGTTATAGAAATCTAAAGATTTTAATATGTTATTCACTTCTATTATAATCTGTCCTCTTTTCTTTTTCAAAAAATAGGTTTTTATTTCTTCTTTTACACTTAAAAAAAGACAAATTAAACATCAGTTTTATAAGGTAGTAAAAAATTACATATTTATTAAATATTTGTAAATTTTAAAAAAAAGTATGCATTGAAAACGGGTATGAACCTCGAATTTGAACCTCCAATTAATATTGGAGTTTTCCTTGGAATTGGAGAGAGAGAGACAGCCATAAATAATTCTATGATTTAATTCTTTATTTAATTTAGTAGCTTATAACAGATTCACAACTATTATTTGAATAGTCTTTGTAAACCCAAATCCAACTATTACCCTTCGCCACCTTAAATGTTGAATAAGCAAAATGAACTTACCAGGTGGTATTCTGTTACGGAAGCATGCTGACAGATGAATAGAACAGACGAAATTTTTTTCTTTCACTCTTCTCAAGAACATTTGTTCATTTTTGTGATACGTGCGCTAGCAGCTGTATCACCTTAAACTCATTAATATGCTGCCTATCTAAGATTCAAAGTCATGTGACCTTCTGACGTATACCTGCTGTTGGAAATATAAACATAAATCTCTCTCTTAAACACGATTTCTCTTTATGCTCAAGCATCGATAACTTCCATCAGAAGAATTTTACTACACGAAGAAATTTCTAACTTGAAAGTGCAAAAGCGAATCAAACACTAATTATTAGCAAAGTGATGAATAATTATTAGCAAAGTGATGAAAGGAAGAGCAAAAAATTTTAAAGGATCCCCCCACGTCAATTTATTGAATGTGGAAGAATAGATGGGCGTGCTGTCGTGCATAAATGTTCCACATTGTCACGACAAAATATCAAGCGTTCCTTTTTGTGTGAACACGCCTTTTAACTTTTGTTCAGTGTTTGAAAGATGAAAAGGAAAACTTTCATTGTTTCCCTACCTAAGTTACGTAATGCTGATATTTTGTTAACTTTTTTAAAGTTATTTTTCCTGTATTTTTTTCGTTTTGTTAACTTAGAGAATATTCTAATTTTATTCTATTCTATTCTGTGTCTATGTTACCGTTAATGTGTGAAATCCGTTATTTCATAGAATAACTAGGTATTTGATGAAATAAATGAAAGTCAGTTAAAGTATTGCATTTTACAATTTAACTAGGTATTCTGTAGAATAACATTTACTTGATCGTTAAAGTATGAAATACGGTACTCGGAAGCTCTTTGAAATGATTCTAGCTGCCTTTAGACAGTTATGAACCACTTATAGCTGCTTTGGGGAAGGAGTTTCTGATTTGGAACAAGAGATTGCCGAATAAAACAATTGTATTCTCGATCTCAGTTCGATATAAGTGAGCGAGAATTAGTTTTCATCGAGCAAATTCCGTACATTGACACAACACTTCGATCTGTTGCAATAACTCAAGTGAGTGAGTGAATATTAACGTCTCACTGTTCGGCTACATGGGGGCTTTTGGCGACGGACCTCATAATTTTGAACCATGGTCAAGTGACGAGGACGACACCTGAGCTGGAACTCCCTGTCCTAATTACCACACCACACCAACGGAAGGACGCTTAAGCTCTCTACAGATTTAACGTACATCGCTCCCCTACACGGCGGGTCTTTGGTGGTACTGGGCACGAACTCATGACATGCCTGTCATGATCCGATACCTTGACCACTGGGTTACCCCAGTCCCCAAATGAAAAGACTGTCACGTGGTTTTGCAACAACTCAAAATTGCGGCACTTGACAAGGATTTAAAAAGCGCTCGTGCAAAAAAAAATGTATAACAGTAAAAATGGTGCTTGTTTAAAAAATACGAGTAGTATGCAGTGCAATTCGAAATGTCAACACAGCAATCCTTGTTCTAATAAATAATGAAAAGTAAAATATATAGGTATTCCATAAAATTTAAGTTAATATTCTCTCACATTTTTGTTTGAAAAAGTTGACACACTATTTTTATGAAGCAACATTTTTTTTTCACAGCACGTATTTTTTTTATTTATTTTTGCAACATCTTTTTTCCGTTTTTGTTAAACTAATTTCAGCAATATGCGCAATAATAAATTTTATTATCTACTTTCCTTTAATATTTACCAATTAACCATTCATAATAGAAATAAAATGTATTTTTCGAGGGATTTTAGCTATTTATGATCAATTAATTTGTAAATAACTTTGAAATTGTTTATTTTTCACTTTAACACGGTCTAACATTATAGCTATTTCATAGAATAACTAGTGATTTTATAGAATAAATAGATAAAGCACATGAGAGATTTTCCTCTATTATATACTTTGGCTTCTTATTTCACGAAATACCTAGTTATTCTATGAAATAACTGAATTATACACTTAAACGATAACATCGAGAATAAATAAAAAAAATCGTCTGGCAATGCTACAAGTGTTTTCAAGATAAATAATATAGAAAAAAAAATACATTATCCCAAACGATATAGAAACATAAATTATATCGATTCCTTAAACTCGAAACAACAAAAAAATATTTTAAACTTGAGAATTTGCTGTGTAATTTTTATACAAATCACTTAAACTTAAGTTTTAAGAAATCGCGTATCTGATTCGAAGTTTATTTTTTTCAATGTAGCTATTGTTATTTTAATTTAATCGAAATCGATTAAAACATTCTCTTTGAAATTATCATTGGTGATTTTTTTTTGTTTTAGAATATTAATTTTAGTAAAAGTAGGTTAAATTGCTTAAACAATTTTTTCCCCTTTTCTTTTTGCTTTACATATACAAAATTTTTGACAAACAATTTACAAAAGGTTCATAAAATGCATGTGTTTATTTTGTACAATGGTTAAAAAAAGAAAAAAAAGAATACGTTTTTTTAACAACGGTTACGTAACAAATGGTTACCTTGGCAATTTTCACTGTAACTAGATAAAAGCAATATAACTGTTATTAGCTTAAAAGAAGCCAAATCATGATGCTAATGGATTGATTTATAACTTAATTAACATAATGAATTAACTTAAAAAGAATTTCTCTCCATGGAATCCGATTGTTTTTGTAGGAAAAGGCAAAATAGTTTTTATATAATCCAATTACTAAATGTTCTAATTTTTTAATCAAATCGTTATTTTTACAGATAGAGAAGAAAAGCTCTTTGGGAACCATATGTTAGATTATTTTGGTCATGCTGTTTCTCTGTAAAAAATTTAACACTTTTTTCTCTGATAAAATCGTTGGCACTTATGTATTATCGCAACCTATTGGCGACATTATATGAAACGAAGCACGTGGCTGCCAATTTAGCGTGTACGACCCATATAAAATCGGGGTTGCCAACTTAGCGAATTATTGATAGAGTTGGCGATTGTTGCGATAATAAGTAAGTACCAAATCATGTAACAATATTTTTCTAATTAGCTTTTACTTTCATATTTATATTATTTTTTGTACTTAGGTACTATTGCCAAAGTTGAAGATAACTTGCCAATTTGGCAACCCCGATTTCGCATATAACGTACGCGTTGAATAAGCTACCATGTGCTTCATCTCATTTAATGTCACTAATACGATTGCAATAATACGTAAGTGCCCATTTTTTATTGTAGAAAATGTAATTCTGTTTTTGAACGTAAAATGTAAGTTTGGTTCCAATTTATTTTTTTCAATTAATTTTAATAAAATATATATACAAGGTAAGCAAAAAAGTTCTTGCCGTTTGCACGTTTCTATTGAAAGAAGGGAGAATATAAGTATGCAAATTCGTGTATGACGTGGTTGATAAACCGTTGTTATAAACGCAGGTTCACTGCTCACATTCATTAATCGGAACTCGTATAGTAGCGTACGCGAAATGGACGTATCGAAGGAGCTCGTTCGGGGTTGTTTACTTTACGACTTCAAAGTGGGCTTATCAGCCGCTGCATCAAGTCGCCGAATATGTCAAGTGTTCGGGGATAGTGCTGTCAATGAACGTACGGCAAAGCAGTGTTTTCAAAAATTCAAGTCGGGAGATTTGTCCCTCTGTCATAAAGCTCGTACAAGACGACTACAGGCTTTGAATGACGAAGCCATGCAGGTGGCCATTGAGGAGGAGAGTAGTCAAACGTATATGGTGAACTTGCCAGACTATTCAATACTTCCAGTGAAACGGTTAGACTTCATCTGCACCGCTTAGGTAAGACGTACAGACTGAGCAAGTGGGTTTCTCATACGCTGTTGGAAGTCCATAAGCAAAAACGAGTGGCAGCCTGTTTATTGTTGCTTTCTCGCCACCGTAGCTCATCCATATTCAATCGGGTGCAGATCAGTGACGAGAAGTGGTCATGTATGACACACTCAAGCGTTCCAAACATTGGTTGTCACCCCAGGATACTTTCCCGTACAGAGCAAGACCACCTATGCACCCAATCAAAATTATGCTTTGTGTCTGGTGGACTTGTTGTCAAGTGGTCCACTATGAGTTACTACCAACCGGTCAAACGGTCACTGTGGACCTGTATTCACAGCAATTGGAACGTGTACATTAGGCACTGCATCAGAAGGCGCCAGCACTGGTTAATGGAAATGGTGTACTCTGTTATTGCACGATAACGTGAGGCCGCATGTCGCGAGGGGAGCCAGGAATACGATACAGCGACTTGGTTGGGAGACTTTGTGCCATCCTCCTTACTCACCTGACCTTGCACCATCAGATTACCACCTCTTTCATTCCCTGGATAATTATCTTCGTGGTAAATCCTTCACCAATGAAGCAGACGTGGGCCAAGCTCTCACAGACTTCTTTGCATCCCACACCTCCGAGTTTTACCGCAAGGGCATTGAACAACCGGAGACACGTTGGCAGAAGGTGCTGGATGCCGATGGTTATTACTTCGAGGACTAACAATAGGCTACGCTGTTTGTATATCATGTTCTTTTGGGTCACTAAAAACGGCAAGAACTTTTTGAAGTGATAATTTCTATTGGAGAGATTTGCTTGAGAGTGAACTTGAATGAACGTCACGCTCGAGAATGTACTGCTAATTCTGCTGTTTTCATCTTCGGTTGGATATACATACCCCTAAAAAGGAAAGGAGGGATGTCTTCCCTCGCCACTCTGAAACGCGATAATTTGACCCCCCTCACCAATACGCCGTAAAAGTAAAGTTCCCAACTTCGATCTAAGTAGGACTCCCCTCTTTCTAGGGCAGGGGAGTCCAACCCAAATGACTTCGTGGACCTCTTCGGAAAACTTTACAATCCCGCGGGCCGCATATAAAAATATATATCTTTATATTAGATTTGGATCCATTACAAACATTTGTTGGAGTGAAAATTTAAAACAGACTGATGTATTATTATTGTTTTCATTGTTTTTCATATATACAAACATAGATAGTATAATAATAATAATGCAATGATAAAATAATATTTAATTGATTTAATTAGGGAGATATATGTTTCTCAACTCTCTTTCACTTAGTTTGTGCAAGTCGATCTCAATGCTTGTGATCGTAATTGATGTTGCAGGTTTTCGTGCGTTAAGTTTGTGCACGATTTATGTTTGATAAATTTCAATTGAGAAAAAAAAGATATTCGCGCGCGCAGTAACAGAAGCAACGTGATAAAATAATAACAGTTAAGGGATTTATTTTTTACAAAAAAACCCTTTTAAACAAAAAATATTGTAAAAAATAGTCGAATTTTGTAAAGAATCTCGCTGGCCGCGGGTTGGACACTCAGTTCCAGGGGAATGAATGCGGAATTCTTTCTAATCCTAGTTGAAGCATGAAATTGAAACGTAATACTTTTTAAAAATAGGCTTAGAGAGAAAAAGAAATCCTATACGAAAATTAAACATAAAATGTAGAAAAAGGACAAATTTTTATAGAACTAAATAAATAGTATTATTATCATTAGGAATATTGCAGTGATCTTAAGAATAAAAATCTATTTTGTAAGCGAATCGGAATAGCAATGAACAAATAGTTCTATTAATCACAATACTTAAGTATACTTTCGAGTCTAAAAAGAAAATTAAAACAATTAAAAATTTAAAGTAACAAAATTAAGTATACAGGTATTAAGAAAAATATAATAAGAAACAAAATATAATTAAGAAGACGTTCCTTGCAGCAACACCGGATATATTTGTACAAAACTACAAATACAATGGCAAAAGAGCTAGTATAAGACAGAGATTATGTGATATAAATCTTCTGATTAAATCCCCTTTTAAATGTTTTGACCTATATTCCTTTCTTCCCAATGAACTCCCAGTCATACTATCTATCCCTTTGCTTAAGTTAATTCATGGATAGAATCGAATATTATTAAATTACAACCAAGATTCACAAAGCCGGATCGGGCCTTCTGAACAAATTACCTATGCTTTTAAGTGGGAATTTCAAAGACAAAAGACAAATCAAAAGACAAATCAAGACTTTTAGTTGATTTTTCAAAATCAAAATTCAATTTAATTATATCAAATGATCCAAAATGAAGCATGAGGAAGTAAAGAACAACGCGCGCTTGAGGCAGTTTTTTTTATAGATATTTAAATAAAATTTTAAATCTAAAGGATTTATAACCTATTTCAGCTACCATAAACCTATTGTTTCCTTCTTAGAATACAATTAATTCCCAAGTATGATTGTATATTTCGCACAAAAATATTACTTTATGAGTACAGACATAGATAGTATGAATAAATAATTTTATAGGACAATACTAACATCTCCTTGTTCTTTATTCACCTAACTATATTCACTTTTATCATGTGGTCATAAGCACACACATTTTATTTTTATGTTTACCTTACACACACACACACACACACACACACACACACACACACACACACACACACACACACACACACACACACACACACACACACACACACACACACACACACACACACACACACACACACACACACACACACACACACACACACACACACACACACACACACACACACACACACACACACACACACACACACACACACACACACACACACACACACACACACACACACACACACACACACACACACACACACACACACACACACACACACACACACACACACACACACACACACACACACACACACACACACACACACACATCTATATATATAAGGCAGAGAAGCGACTCACTCACTGACTAATCACGATATCTATCAACTATTAAACCTACAGACTTGAAATTTGGTAGGTAGGTTCCCTTCATGGAGTAGACGTCAGCTAAGAACGGATTTTGCAAAGTTCGAACCCCAAGGGGCGTTACGGGGGTTTAAGGGGCGTTATAGATAATTATTTCCATTACTAAACTATTAGATGTACTGTCGAGAAATTTTGTACACAGATTTCTTTCATAAAGTAGAGATTCCCTGCATAATGACTTTTCCGAAAATCGACCTCCAAGGAGCGTTGAGGGCGCTTAAGGGGCGATATACATAATTAGTTCCATTTTTCAACTATTAGACGTACAGTCTTGAAATTTGGTAAGCGGATTCCTTTCATAGAGTACAGATCCCCTACAGAATGGGTTTTGTGAAAATCGACTCCCAAGTGGCGTTGTAGAGAATTAAGTGGCGTTATAAGCAATTAACTCCTTTTTTAAACTATTAGACGTAAAATCCTGAAATTGAGTAAGCAGATTCCATTCACTGAGTAGAGATCTATCATAAAATGGGCTTTGTGAAAATCGTTTCCTAAGTGGCGTTGCGGGGGCTTAAGGGGCGTTATAGATAATTATTTCCATTTTTAAACTATTAGACGTACAGTCTTGAAATTTAGTAATCGGATTCCTTTCATAGAGTACAGATCCGCTGCAAAATAGGTTTTGTCAAAATAGACCCCCAAGTGGCGTTGTAGAGTATTAAGTGGGGTTATAGGCAATTAACTCCTTTTTTAAACTATTAGACGTAAAATCTCAAAATTTAGTAAGCTGATTCCATTCATTAAGTAGAGATCCGCTATAAGATGGGTTTTGTGAAAATCGTTTCCTAAGTGGCGTTATAGATAATTATTTCCATTTTATAAGCGAATTCCTTTCATAGAGTACAGATCCCCTACAGAATGGGTTTTGTGAAAATCGACACCAAGTGGCGTTGTGGAGAATTAAGGGGCGTTATATAGGCAATTAACTCCTTTTTTAAACTATTAGACGCAAACTCTTGAAATTGAGTAAGCAGATTCTATTTACTGAGTAGAGATATGCCGTAAGATGGGTTTCGTGAATATCGTTTCCTAAGTGGCGTTGCGGGGGCTTAAGGGGCGTTATAGATAATTATTTCCATTTCTAAACTATTAGACGTACAGTCTTAAAATTTGGTAAGCGAATTCCTTTCATGGTGTAGAGATTCGCTACAAATTAGTTTTGGGGAAAATTGATCCCCAAGGGTCACTGAGGGGGATTAAGGGGCGTAATAGATAAATATTTCCGCTTTTCAAGTAATAGAAACACCTGCTTGAAAATTAGAAGGTATGTTCCGTTCATGGAATAAAGTTCCTTTTACAAAGATTTTTGCGAAAACGGACCCCAAAGGAGTGGGGTTGCGAGGGATTAAGGCGTGTTATAAAAAAATTCATGTTTTTGAATTTAACTCACTTTTTTGAAATATTTTGAGCACTTTTCTTTAGTTGAATAGAGTTCCACTAAGAATGGATTTTACGGAAATCAACTCCAGGGGGAAGCGGGGAGAGTTATTGGGGCGTATTGATAGACAAAATTCCCGTTTTCGAACTGTTAAGACTACAATAATAAAATTTGGTTTGCATGCTTCTTTTGTTGAATTGGAATCCGCTAAGAGTGCTCCTAACGAGGTATTAATGATAAAAATTCCGTTTTTGCTCTGTTAGATTTAGACTTGAAATTTAGCACGCATGTTTATTTTATGGGGTAGAGATCCACTGAAAGTTGCTTTGGTGGAAATCCACTTGATTATTAGGTTAAGTGTGAGCGAAAAAAATCCTTCTCCTTCTATTTTAGATATAAATAGAAATTTGATATTATAGTTTATGTTCTTTTTATATAAAGAGAGAGAGTGTAACAGCTATAAATATATTTTTCAATACAATCGATTTCTTAATGCTAGATATCAATAATTAATATATATGTAAACAGTATACATATATACAACATCGTGCAATACCCAGTGAAGCGGGTGGGTAACGGCTAGTATATATATATTGCCATATTCAATTTTTTAAATGTAAATTCAACTATTTTTTGAGTAAATCTTTTATCTAATCAGTTCAATTTTTGGTAGGACACTATTTTAATCCACGCACATTTTTATCGCCGATTTGGTGAACCATTATCCTCATATTGGATAGGTCCAATATAGAAAAATGAGCTGCTGGAGCTATTTTACCCTGTTTGTTTAGCTTCTTTTTCAAAACTTTTGGCTAAAATAGAATTTCACCTAATTTTTTTTAAAAAAAGTTTACATATATATGTATATAAATTTTTCTAAAAAAAGATATATATATATATATATATATTTATACTACATCTCTTATGCATTAATTGAACCTTTTAAAATTCATCTGAATCAATTCGAAATTAATAAAAGGTTTTTGAATCCAATTTAAGGTATCCGACTATGTTCGGAGCAGTGATTTTAAAAAAGCGCATAAATGGATAATTTTCATGATATCTTGCGTCACTCAGATTCGAATACATGCATAAAATTGTTTTAAGAACATTTTGACAAAAAAAATTATTTAAATATAATATTTTGGCAAAAAATTAACTTAGAATAATCTTTTTTCCAAATGTTCTCCTTTTGTGAAAAATGGGTTCTATTATAATAATATTTTGCCTGTATATAGCTCAGATCTCTCTACAGAGGCTCAACTAGAATTTTTGAAAAATTCACATTATTTTCAGAGTTACCACCAATTGAAATAATTATTCGCGTTTTTTTCTTAAAATTGCTCCCCTCTGTTGTCGTAAAATGTGAATAAACCCACTTCTAAGTTATATATTTCAAAACAGAGGTCTGAGCTATTATACAGGCAAAATATTATTCTAATAGAAGCATTTTTTTTGTCAAAATGTTCTTAAAACAATTTTATGCATATATTCTAATGTAAGTAAGTGATACTAAATATCATGAAACTTATCCATTTATGCGCTTTTGAAAATCACGGTTCCGAACGTAGTCGGATACCTTAATCAATTTGAAAAAGATGAACCTTTTTTAATTGGGTACTTAGTATTATCGTAATCTACTGGCGACATTATATGAAACGAAGCACCTGGTTGCCAATTCAACCTGTACGACACATAGGGAATTGGGGTGCCAACTTGGCGAGTTATTAATAGAGTTGGAGATTGTTGCGATAATACGTAAGTACCTTTAATCGCATTCAATCTTTTGTAAGTCATAAAAAAATCCTTTGTGATTAAATTTACCTTTTTGGTACTTTTTCGTTTCGTCGGCGCAGGCGATAAAATCGCCAGAAATGATACAACCGATGCCAAACAGAATATTACCGCTGGTAACCTTTTACCACCATATTTTCAAAATAAGCCGAGGTCTTTTCTTATCAATGACGTCTTTTTCATAAAACATCAAAATTGGATGGAAAACCCCAATGAGAGCTAACATTTATTTACATTTTTTTGCGTGTATTTTGTGTGTTGTTGCCAATAAAGTCTGTTTGCGTCAATAAAATAGAAAAGTACCATTTTTTTAAAATCAAAATTAACTGTTTATCCAATTTATTGAAAGGCAAATAATTTAAATTCGAAAAAGTAGTAAGTTAATTACTTCCTAATTCTGAAGTTGTTTATTGGCACTAATTTTGTTGATTGAGTGAGTGAATATTAACGTCTCACTGTTCAGCTACACGAGGGCTTTTTCGACGGACCACTAATTTGAACTAATTTGTGTTATTGGTACATTAAAGATTTTTCCACCAAATAGTTTTGAAATTTTGCCATGCTGGGGCGATAACATTATAATAAGGTAACTTTAGAGGGGCCACCGAAGATGTATTTGGTGCTATTGCAAAGTTACGCTAAAAGAGATGTGGGCTTAATTTTGTTTTTAATTTTATTTAACTTGTATTTGATTATCTAATACATGTGGAAGTGTTGTGAGGAAAAAAACCGTTTAAAGCTTGAAATAAATGTTGTAATAAATAAACTATCAGTTTTCTTAAATCGAAATGAGTACTTCCACATTATCGTAACCTATTGGCGACATTACATGAAACGAAGCTCTTTGTTGCCAATCAGAGCATACGACACATACGAAATCGGGGTTGCCAACTTGGCGAGTTATCTTGAACGTTAGCGATTGTTGCGATAAAACATAAGTTCTGCTTTGGACTCCGGGACACTCGAAAATTGTTTGGAATGAGCAGGCGGATAATCTCGCAAGATCGGTCACGGAGTCCAATGTTTACATTGACTGGATTGCTTCAGAAGACATTCATAAAAATATATATCGAAATAGAATTCAAAAAATCAATGAAACATTTTACTCAAGCAAATATTTTGAAAAATTGGGAAATATTCCAACCATTGATATAATTTCAAAGTGGACAGAGAATCGAAGAGAAGAAATCTTAAGCACTCGAATCTTCAGTAAAATGATTATTACTCCAGGCCTTCTACATAGATTTAATTTACAGGATAAGGCAATGTGTATTACATGTAAACGTGTAAATGATTTGAACCACATTATATTAAATTGTATTAGATATACTAGGCATCGTAATAATCTCCGGTCTATTCTTCGTATTGATCCACATTCCACTATTACATTTAAAGATGTTTTGGAAAGGGCAATGAATAATAAATCAACTTTCAGAGTTTTCTTAAAGGGAATGAAATTTTTCTCAATATCTACTAATCTATTAGGATTTCTCTTGTCTTGTCTTTTTTTTGAGGGATCATAGCCTGTGTTGCTCTATATCCCCTTCAACCTTTCAAAAATCAATCAATCAATCAAAGTACTCTTATTTTTTTAATATTTAATTATTAAAAACTTTCCATTCAAAGCTAACATTACATTGTTAATTACAATATTAATGGTAATTTCTCAAAATAAGTTTCAATTACTTAAAAATTTCTGAAGAACCAACTAAATATATACATCTAAAATTTATCATAATCAAATCCAGAAGATTTTCAAGATAAAAATTGAGTCTGTGAAAAGCGACAACAAGCCATTGCCAATTGGACTGATGTAACTTCTCACGCAAACTTCAATTATTGTATTAAAAAGTGAATACAAGTGAATTCGGATTATTTCTAAAAATGTGTCAGTTAAAATTTTCTATCACAAAGCCACTTTTGTATTTTGTAATAAATTTTTCTCATGTGTCGGATTTGTTTAGTATACTTTTATATGTTGCTCTTATGTTTAAACATTTTTACCAGACTTGTGGATTTAGGCTTAAGGATGTTAAAAATAATTGATAAGTTAATCGTTAATTTGTATAAACAAGTATAAATAAATGTTTCATTTTAAAAAAAGTAACTTTTTTCCTTTATATCATTATCGCTTATTAATCTAGCACGACTAGCACCAGAAAATAGTTAAGAGATTTTAGCCATTTCATTTAAAAATGATGTTTTAAGTTAATTTCAGAAATAATAAATCTCTTCTACTGTGAAAATAAATAAAATGAAAACTTTTAATAGATACTTGATTTTAATTCGAAAAATTTTAATTTTGAGAACATTTTTCGACTATTTTTCTTTCTATAAAACACCGAATTTGTGATATTTACAAAACGTTAATTGAAAGAAAGAATGTTGAAACACTGTCTTTTTATAAAGTAGAAAAAGATACGTAATTTAATAAATTTAAAGTGTAAAAAATAAATATATTAAAAAAAAAAAGAGTTCGGCAATAGTTATAAAAAGTTATCTTTATCATTAAAACGAAATCAGTCGAATTTCAAAAATGTCAGGTAAAAATATTTTTATTTATTTGAAAAACTTTGAATCTGAATTAAAGTAATACTATTTTTTTAAGAAAAATAATTTTTTTCCTTCTTACCTTTAGACTTTCAGAGCTGTGTGATGGCCTTTTTTACAACCATTATCTTGAAGAAGAATCTATGACAGATTTAATTGTATTTAGTCCAAACGCCCTTTGTTTCATTTCTTATTTTTCAGAAAAAACATTTCTAAAGCGATAATTCCATAGATAGTATTGCTTTGAAGGGAAATATTTTAGAAAGAAAATTTATATTATTTCGCCTAAAATAACAGCCTGTGCTATAGTTAAAAGAAACACCTGCTTTGGATAAAAACGAAATTAAAAAGAAATTTATAGAATTCCTAACTAACACATTTTCTTATTCTATTTGATTTTGTTTTTCACAAAATAACTGTCATAAAGTAACTGTTAACCGCACATTTTAAACTTACATATGAGTGAGTTAAATTTCGTAAATTGTTCATTCATGGGAGGAATTTTTTCCACGTTTTGATTGTTATTATGGACAGTGGATGTTTATTTCCTGAAAGAGCTACAGCTGTTTATATGAACAGGTGTATGAAGGGGAAATGCTTTGAAATAGGAACGGGTAATGAAAACAAGAACAGTTTAAAATAGCAGGCATATTGAAAATTGAAAACATATTGTTTGCTCAATCAAAGTAAATAACTTCTATGGAAAATAAATTTTATAAATATAAAATAAAACATTTATTCTTGCTGACGTAACTGAAATGAAAGCTGGAAAACATACATGTTTGTCACATTTATATTAGAATTATTTTTACTTGTAAAATTTGTATTGCCATAAGGGGTTGGTGTACTTTGAAAATCACAAAAAGAAAATAAGTAGCAGTTTCAAAAAGTAAAGTAACAAAAGTTCTGACGGGTATACAAACTACCCATACGAAAAAAATTCCTCTGAAGATAACGAAGACGATAATAGCATTTAAACAGTGCCGGTAGATGGAACTGGTCCTCCAGTAGCATGACCAAATCTCAGTTAGAAAATGGCTGTGTTGATGGAAAAATGGTTTGCAGTCGTAATAAAAAGTGACACAACTTCGCCTTTAAAGAAAAATTCTCCAGTTAAAATTCATCAGTGTAATAGGTAGAAGTGTACGGTACACAGTGCGTCAAATAAGTTTTAAGACTCGTCCCAGAGCACAGGTTGTGAGGGCATTATGAGTGTAAATACTCATGTGCCATAACGTCCATGGTCTGCTAACACACTGCCAACTAGTTGATGGCATTTAGTTAAGTAGTTGAGAGAAAATGAGCATTCGTTGTAGAAGTCATTTTTTTCATGTTGATTTTTAAGTTGGATAAAAGAGCTGGTTTTAATTTAACGCAAAACTTGCAAAATATGCTTCAGAAACATACCAACTCATGAATCAAGTTTATGATGACCGTTGTTTAATTAGATCAAATGTTTTTGGGTGGTACATATATTTTTTGAATGGAAGAGATACAATAGAAGAGGATCAACGTAGTGGAAGACCAATTTCATCAAAGACACCTGAAATTATTAAGAAAATATGAAATTTTGTGGAAAACGATCGCTGTGCATCATTGAATTGATGGAAGACACATTAAACACCAATACAGAAACGATTCGAAGCACCCTATGTGAAGATTTGAGCAAAACAAGAGTGTTTGCAGAATTTTGTTCCCACACACTTCAACCCCTGAACAAAAAGCAATGAGAAGTGTACGTTGCAGAGACTTCATTTCAGTACTGAAAACGATCCAAACTTATTGACGTTCATTGTTACAGGCGATGAACCTTGATGTTTCCAATTTGATTCCGAAGCAAAGCGACAAAGGGCGGAATGGAAGTCATAAAATCCACCGCAAGCAAAAGTAACAAGTAATGTAGCAATTTGTAAGCAAAAGTATCATGTTTTCGAAATTTAAAGGTTGTAGATTTAGTAATTTATAAAAGAGAAATTTTTTAATATACAACACCGTCGTAAAACAGCAGATCTCTATTCCATGAAAGGAACATGCCAGCTAAATTTCATGTCTGTAGGCCTATAATAGCTGAAATAGCTATTTATACATTACACCCCCTTAATCTCTCGAAATACTCCTAAAAGGTCTATTTTTGAAAAACCTCTTTTGTACCATAACTCTACTCTATGCCTGCTAAATTTCAAGTCTGTAGAGCTAATAGTTCAAAAATGGAATTATCCAAAGCGCCCCTTTAACCCCTCAGAATACCCCTTAGGGTCAATTTTCGCAAACCCCTACTTAGCAGATCTCTACTCTATGAAAAGAATAGACCTGCTGAATTTCAAGTTTGTAGGTCTAATAGTTCGAAAATGGGAATAATCGTGTATAACGTCACTTTAACCCTTCAAAACACTTTAGGGGTCAGTTTACATAAAAACCCTTTTTGTGGTTTCTCTACTCAATGAAAGGAACATACCTGCCAACTTTCAATTTTGTAGGCCTAAATTTTTTAAGAAAAACCTGAATATTTATCTAAAATGGCACTTAACCCCTAGCAACCCTCCTGGTTGTCGATTTTCGCTAAATCTTTTTTTAATGAATTCACGAATGGATTATGACTGTTAAATTTGAAGTATCTAGGTTTAATAGTTCACAGATGGAATATTTATCTGTTTCATCACTTTAACACCTCTCAATCCCCCTTGGGGGTCTATTTTTGCAGAATCTCTTTTGTAGCTGATATCTCTTAACGAAAGGTAAAGGCTTGACAAATTTCAAGTCTGTAGGTCTAAAAGTTCAAAAACGGAACTCTATTTTATCTATAATGACCTTAACCCTTCCCATCCCCTTTAAGGGTTCGATTTTCTTATAACTCTTTCTTAGCGGATCTCTACTCCATGCAAAGAACATGCCTGCTAAATTACAAGTCTTTAGTTTAATTAATTCAAAAATAGTATCTATATTTATCTATAACGGTCCTTTAACCCCTCGCAACCCTTCTTGGAGCTCAATTTTTCCAAAACTTTTTTTTTGTAGTGGATCTCCATGAAAGGAACATGCCTGCCAAATGTGATATACCGTGAGTCTAATAGTTCAAAAACGGGAATAAAAATTTAATCTGTCAAAAAAAATTCTTTTGAGTTACATTTTAAACTTACTCGTAAAATTATTGAGCTTACTTACCAATTACTTACATTGGTCACTTATATTTCTACTACTTCAAGAGCTATTGGCGCATTGAAGCGTCTTTCATTCATATTTGATGAAGTTTTATCAGTTCTGATAATGACTTTCAAGTCATCTCACATCCTCTAAAGCGGGTTTAAAATCTCTGACCACACACACACAAACAGTTGTGCTCGTGGAATAATGATCGTAATTCAGCTATAATTTCTCAATCTGTTGCTACACTAAACGTGCATAGTGATGTTATTATTTTGAGTATAAAATTTAATATTCATGATTATTGAAATTACTCACTAATTACTAATGAATCACAATTGCTATTTGCTATGATAGAACTTACCAATTACTGTATATGTCGATAATGATTCATAAAACCAAACATACTTTTTTGATTATAAATTTTTACCAATAAAATATTAAAGTATGATTAGTATTATAAATCCCTTTGATTCTTCCATACTTTTTTTTATAATACTTTATACTTTCTTGGTTACTACAAATCAAGGTTTTGAAGATTTTTTTATAGTAAGTAATTATTAATTACCATTAAAGTATCGTATTGTCATCCAAAACAATCGTGTATATAAAATTTCAGTTCAAATGAATGCTTTAAAAGTGAAAAAAAACCCTTTCAAGTTTTGACACAAGTCGGAAAAATGGTCGCCAAATCGCCAACGCGGCTGTATTTGTAATTATTTAAATAATTAGTTTTAATCAATTAATTTTTATTAATTACAAGTAATTCTTTAAATAATTAGTTTTAATCAATTAATTTTCATTAATTGTATTGTCATCCAATATAAATTTTAGTTCAACTGAATACTTTAACACGTGAGAAAAAACCTTTTCAATTTTTGACACAAGTCGCCAAAAATGATACCAACGTTACTGTATTTGTAATTCTGTAAATAATTAGTTTTAATAAATTAATTTTTATTAATTATTATTATATTATTGTATTGTCATTGAAAATAATCCTGTATATAAAATTTCAGTTCAATGGAGCGCTTTAAAATGTATTTTATTAATGATTGAAAATTCCACCAAGATAAATAAATAAATAAACATATAAATAAATAAATATATAGAGATTGAGAGCTACTAGTAGGAATTGAATAATTAAATTGTTGTATTGTCATCAAAAGTAATCGTGTGCATAAACTTTCAGCTCAAATGAGCTAAAAATGTATTTTATTAACGATTGAAAATTCCACCAAGATAAATAAATCTATACATATAAATAAAAATGAAGTGTCTGTTTGTAATTTGAAATTAACAGCTTTTTACTAAATGCATTTAAAAGTATATACGGTACTTCCGTGAAAAAATCAATTTTTAAAATTTTTGTCTGCCTGTCTGTCGTTCTGTCTCTCTGTTTGTTCCAGTTAATCTCTGAAACGGCTGGACCAATTTTGACGAAACTTTCACTACAGATAGCTAATGTTATAGGAAATAACTTAGGCTACTTTTATTTTAGAAAAAAAAATCGGATTACGAGAAAATAAAATTAAAACCAATGAAATAGTGAGCAATATAGCCGATTCAAATAGGGATTATTTCAATAGGGACTATTTTTATTCAATAGGGATTATTTTATATTTCGCGAACCTTCTGTCTCAAAGTTGCTAGCAGTTTTATCAAACTTTTTTCTTTGATTAGGTTGCTGCCATTCACGACATTTCCCGTTCATGTCTTGATCCTAATGATTTTACAGTCCTTAACTGCATTGTCAAAGGTCATGCATCCCTTTCACCCCCTTCCTTGCGGCTTCGTTTGTGTTCGCGTTTCACCCTACTTGCTATTTAGACCTATTTTGATCCTAAAGATTTTAGTCCTCACCCCATTGACAGTGTCAAAGGTCATGTGTCCCTTTCACCCCTTGCTCAACAAAAAGCAAAGGAAAAAAAAACAAAAAAGAAACATAGATTCACAAAGTAGAAGAAAAGTTTTCGTAAACTCTGCGAATTGAATAAACACATTTTGTTAAACTCCACGTGGACGAAGTCGCGGGTAACAGCTATTTAACATAAAATAAATGCATCAGAAAGTAATATTAACGTATTACACACATCCAGATAAAAATTATTTACACTATTTTTAGCGTTTATTTCACAAAATTTGTAACAATCTGTTATTTTTGCTGAGCAGGTAAGTGTTTTCAAAAACCGACCCACAAGAAAGTTACGGGGCGTCATAAATAATAATAACAATAATAAAAAAATCAGCAATTATATCTAAAGACTTAAACTTTAGCAAATATGGTTTTTTTGTTCAGCTGAGTTATGTAAAAAGCTTTTTTTTGTTTAATTTATACAATTCACGTAAAATTAACTCATTAAAAACTTCTTTATCCTTCAGTCTGTATTTTTTAATTTTTAAATTCACCCGTCCGAAGAACGGGTATACCAGCTAGTAAATAAATATATAGAGATTGTGAGCTAATAGTAGGAATTGAAAAAATTGTTGAAAAATAACTTGATTTTGCAGCTTTGAATACAGCAAATACATTCTTCGTGTTCAAATATAGCAGGATACCAATTTTCATAGGGATCAGTTAACCGATATAGAAATTGGTGTTTTTCATATACCACCTGATCTCAATTGCGTCAAATCCAATCCTATGAAATACATCCTGGCAAGGGGCTGTTCGACTGTCGTTAGACTTAGCTTTGAGCACCATACAGGTGACAGCACTATTTAGCTCAATTCCACCCCAATTTTGAGGGAGAACACCCTGGGTGTGGTCAGGGGCCTCCCAACTCTCTTTCCCTTGCCCCAATCTCACGAGAGGACTTGCGGCTCTAAGGCTCTTTAGAGTACCCCATGCCGAAAAGGTACTATACATTTACGAATATCAGTGCCTTCTCTGGAATTCGAACGCAGGCTCTATGGCACGGAAGTCAACGTCGCTAACCACTAAAGATATAGAAATTGATATGCTGTAGCACCTCCTGTTGGGAAGCTGCAATAAAATAAATTATGAAAACGAATTCTCTATGAATATATATATATATATATATATATATATATATATATATATATATATATATACATGCCACTTTTCAAGGTAATTGGTTGAACGTTGCTGAAGTTGATATGCTGTAGCGCCACCTGATGGGGAGATACAGCAAAGAGGATAGCACAAAAACCTTCTCCACAAAAAAGTGCAGTTTTTATAGTGTTTGGTTGAACGGTATTGGAGTTAAATGATGCCACATTTTTAAACATCCATTTTTATATGTATAGAAAAGTAAAATATTTTAGATTAACTTTTAGATTTTACCATAATACAATTTTGTGGAAAGTTTTCTATTCCGAAAAATATCAGGTTTGCAATTAAAAAAAATAAGGCTGAATAGATTGCGAAATTTACAACAGTTTTCTGCATTAAAGGGACATGGTACGATTTACGAAAAAATTTTTAATTTAAAAATATTTTTAAAATTTTTTTGGTTGCCTCCTATGTGCTATGTGCATATTTTTGCTCAAAATTTCATAAAAAGTTAGCCATATAATTTTTAAGGAAAAATTTGTTAAGTGGTCTTAAAATGCTACTCTTCCTACAAAAATTTACATATGCGCATGAAATTTGATTTACAACTACGTCAAACTATGTATAACAAAAGTTGGTACAGATTTTGCGATAACATGATTGGTATTCGTGCAACACTTCTTTTTATGAATGCTTATTGAAAATTCCTTAAAATATGTATAAATATTCTGAGTTCAATTATTTTAAAAAAAATAAGTATTGCTTTCTTCAAAAATGCATACCAACTTTTGTTACATGTACTATTGGCAATAGGTAAAAAAAATTCAAAGCATTAGGCACAATAGAAAAAAAGCCTTAGCAGTTTAAATGAAGACAAACTAGTTATTTTAGCTTTCTGAGATAAGTATGTTTAAAGTTTTGATTTGCCATAGGGATGTGAATAAAAACGAATGTAAAAGCCATCATAATTCTGCGTTTTTTACGTTGAGAGCTTTCAAATTTTGTGAGATTATAGAAAAGTATTTTAAGTATAATTTGGGCTAATTAAATTAATTTTAATTTTAAGAAAATTAAATTTGATTTTTTGACCGATTTTGGTCAATTGAATCGTACTGTGTCCCCTTAAATATAATTATTGAGGTGTTTGTTTTATTTATCTTTTAAGATATCCGACTACGTTCGGAACCGTGATTTTGCAAAAGCGTATAAATTGATAATATTTATGATATTTAGTGCCACTTAGATTAGAAAATGTGTATAAAATTGTTTTAAGAATATCATTACAATAAAAAATTATTTAAATACAATATTTTGACAAAAAATGAACATAAAATGACCCATTTTCAAAATATTCTCCTTTTGCGAAAAATACTTCTATTATAATAATATTGTTGCGTTTTCGGGGGTTCGAAATGATTGAAGCCGAAGAGCGGGATCCAAAACAATTTTATTCTTGGCCAAAACAGTCCTCCACAAATTGTAGAACAGTTCGAGAAAGTCACGTACAATCAATGAAAATACTGATAACACAGATGTAATACACTAACAAAAGCAATAGTAAACACTCAGCACAAAAATAATAACTCAATAAAAGCAATAACACACGCACTATGCAATCGGCTCTCTCTCTCTCAAGCAGAGAGGTATCACTTGCATGAAAGCTGAGATCTGACTGACTGACTAGCCGGCTCGGGCCCTTTTATACCTTTCGGTCAGAAACCTCTTGCACTTGCCAGAATAATCGAGAAATAGAAAGATCTAGCAAAATCCGGAGCGTACGAGAAAAGCTCAATACAGTAATACATTCAATACAATAGGGTTACAATACCGCGATAGGGTTGCCAGACAGGGTTAATAGGAGCAGGGTTGCCATGGTCGCCAAACTTATCGCCCACATTTGGCGATATATCGCCAAATTTGGCGCCAAAAATTAAGTCGCCAAATCCGTCGCCAACTTGGCGCTAGCTGCAATATTTGGCGAGTTTACGATTTAAACCAATGTTAAAGCATGGGGGCCGTGCAATGCAGTGGAAATGATATTACAGGTAAACAGGGTTGAAATCACATTAGATACGACAAATTAAACTGTAAAAATGAACACAAATGAGTAGAAACAATTAGAATAAGGCTAAATTCGTAACAATATTTTGTCTGTATATAGCTCAGACCTCTGTACAGAGGCTCAACTAGAATTTTTGAAATATATAACTTAAAAGTGGGTTTATCCATGTTTTACGACAACAGAGGGGAGAAATTTTAAGAAAAAAACGCTGATAATTATTTCAATGGGTTGTAACTCTGAAAATAAATTGAATTTTTTTAAAAAAAGTCCAGGATCTCTGGAGAAGTCTTTATATATAAGCAAAATATTATTATTTTAGAAGCATTTTTTATAAAAGGAGAACATTTTGAAAAAGGTTATTTTAAGTTAATTTTTTTGCCAAAATATTGTATTTAAATAAATTTATTTTGTCAAAATGTCCTTAAAACAATTTTATACATGTATTCTAATATAAGTGACACTAAATATTACGAAAATTATCCATTTATACGCTTTTTTAAAACCATTGTTCCGAGCGTAGTCGGGTACTTTAAGTGTTTCCTCAATTTGGCTGATTTATTTAGAATTAGGGTTATTTTCGATATGTTACCCATTAGCTCTTTTATATTTTATCGCCATGTCTACTTTTATTTGTATTATCACACAATTTGGCAGTACTTTTGGCTAAGTTCAATATGCCTCACATCAAAGCCATGAGTTACATACGAGGCATATCGTTTGTAAGTTTGTAAGTACTAAGTTTCGTTTCTATTTATATCCGCTCCAGCGCAGCGATCGCAGTTCCGCGCATGCCCGACAGACGCTCAGTATCAAGGAGAAGAAGCACATGCGTCATTTTTAGATCACTGTCAGCCACGTACGCTTTGTTGTGCTTGTTTACAATGTCGGTGTTGATTGAAAATCCCGCTGCGTGCGAAATCAGATGTGTAATTCGTTTTCTGAATGCTAAGAAAGTGAAACCAGTGTAATTCGTTTTCTGAATGCTAAGAAAATGAAACCAATCGAAATTTATCGGCAAATTTGTGAATTTACGGACAAACCCTCCTACGAGGATTTGGCTGGGACGTGTTTGGTCATCCTTCGTACAGCCCTGACCTCACTCCTAGCGATTTTCATCCTTTCTTACATCTCAAGTCTTTCCTTGCCGGTAAACACTTCAACAATGACAAAGAGCTGAAAGAAAATGTTTCCAACTGGTTGAAGACACAGGCGGCAACCTTCTATGAAGAAGGCATAGAAAAACTTGTACCACGATATGACACATGCCTCTAAAATTTCGGCAGTCATGTGGAAAGGTAGTTTAAGAGTTTTACATTTTTGTCCAATAAATGTTTTTTCTGTATCTGTATACAATTTATTTTTATTACCAAACGGAACTTAGTTTCTGGATATACCTCGTATCTTATTTTTAATATTATAAGCATATCAAAAGTTGCTTTTCTAATTCTATATGAATCACAAATTCAGAAAAGTGATATAATTTTTAACATTAAAAAGCCTTAAGAAACTCTATTACAAGAAATACGTAGCTGAAGTCGGAAGTTTTTAAAGTGGGTATAGTATATTTATTTATTTTAAAAAGTTTAAATTCGGTGGCTGATTAATGAAAAAAAAAGTTTTCAAAAGTTTTATATGTTAAATGATAGGTTATATATGGAATCACCTAAATACTCGTATGAAAATTGGAAAATCTGATTCTGAAGTTTTCCCCCCAAATTTTCTATCAAATTTTACGGATCAATCGAGGAATTATGACCGAAAACTCGTACAAATAAAAAAAAATATGAATTTAATCTACATAACTATGTGTTACATTTAATCCAAATTTAACAGTAATAACAACAGCAGTTCAAACTCAAGTAATACGCACCTAAGGATCTCCCACTATATCAATACACTCGAATGTAAAACTTATTAAAAAATGTGTGCATTATATCGAATTTTTTTTAAAAAAAAGTATTGGACATATTTTAATGAAATTGGTAGAAATGTATATTTACATGCAGAACGAGATATACTATTCAATAGTAATTTTATGTACGCGTGATTATCAGCACTACTCACAGAGCAGGGATTTCCAATTCAGTTTGATTACTTTGAGATATCGAACTAAAAATGAGTCTAATATGGGAAATGGTTGCTATATTCACCATCAGGAAGATCCCATGGAGAGTAACTGGATAAGAGACAGTTGATGAGTTTTCATGTAACAGTCGATCTCACCCCTGCAGCAAGATAGCTTTTTGTTTTTAGATGGCTCTCTGAGGGGGATCGCGAGATGAAATCGCTTTCCCCAAAGTGCTTCAGGCATACTCCACTCCAGCGATATGCAACCTGCGGCCCACCGAGCCTTTTTAAGAGGCCTGGTCATGACCCATTGCTCTGAGACATTCACTTGTTTAAGAACTTTGTATTAAATACTAGGTGGGAAATTCTTTGTCAAGAAATCAAGTATATCCATTTTGCTTTTGGCAGTAGGTGTCGTATGGGTACGAATTGATATCCTTTTTCTATTTGGAACGGTTCCCTTTAGTGATAACAGACAACAGTAGAGTGGCGAACATTTTATGGGTGGAATTAATTTTTAACTACCTTTTATATCTTGCAAGCGAAAAATGTTCGAAGAAAATAGATCGTTTCAAGACGATTGGGAGGTTGGGTATTTTTTGTAATGAAAAACAAACATGGATCAGTAATTGTTTGATTTGTCACGAAAGTGCTGTATTTAAAAAATACCAATAAACAGGAATCATTCAATGACACTTTTACTCGAAGATATCTTGCAAGAGATGATAAATAGGCTTTCTTGAATAATCTTTGCACCAGCAACAAAGTGTTTGGTCAGTGGTAATATCAAAGAGGTAACAAAGACATCCTATGAAGTTTGTCACATTATTGGCAATCATATGAAACCGTTTATTGATGTAGGAATTATGAAGGAGTTTTCCTAAACTGCTTTTTAATTAGTGTTAGTGACAAAAACAAAAAATATAAAAATAATAATTAAAAAAAAGCAAAACAGGAGTTTTAATATTTTTATCAATTTTCCACATTTTAAATCCCCAATGTTATCTTGGTCTTAAAGCATTTCTCCCCCATTTATCCTCAAGTTGACGCCCGTGTGAAATAACTAACATATGTATGTGGCCCGCGTGAAATAGACAACATATGTATACAGCCCAGCAGAAAAAAAGGTTGACTACCCCTACTCTACATGGTTAAGATCAGAAGATCTAGTTGATCTATTCGTACGGTGAATATTCTTACTTTTCAGGTAATAATCGACCAGCCAAGCCTTAACATTAACCCAGGACCAACTTGAAAAATCAAATATAAGGTCCAAGTTCTCCTTTCTATATCTCATAGCAGTGTCAGGGAGCTTTTGTTTAACATATGCAAGGGTGTGCAGCCCTGCAACGTAATACCTATCAAAACCATTGCGATTCCACTACTGTAATGATTCTTTTACCTGATGGTATCCTGTCCTAGGCTCTTTCCAGATACAGGTACACCGAGATTAAGCGTCCAGTCTGAATCTCGACTCATTTGTTATAGGTAGGGTGCTCCAGTGAAGTCTTATCCTTAGCATTTATTTTCTGATCCATGTCATACACTCTTTTTTTGTGTGTGCTATTGTGAGTGGGAACGGAAACGACGGGCCTTTTTGAACACAGTTCTATCCTATGATTCTGTCGGAATGAAGGTTCGTTCTGAGTACCTTCCGTTCCGAACGAGAGAATGCGAGGACTTTACCGATCACGCCAAAACGATCGTCTTCACGTGATGTTGGTACTAGTTCATATAGATATCACACCCCACATACTCTCCTGTCAGTGTTTCGGCGAATAGGCGAACGAACGATACCATATTTGTGGCGAGCATGTAAGCAGTTGTGTCACGTGTGACGGTTTAATTGCATCATTTGTGTGAGACGGCTTGAGAATTGCGTCATTCGTGTGACGGTTTGGTTGCTTTTGCGGTGGACAGATAGCGCTACGACTGCGGCGCGCGAAGGGTGTGGTTCATATCACGGTCAGGGTCACCAATGAAGGAAGGAAGGTTTGTTCTGGGTACCTTCCGTTCCGAACGAATGCGAGTACTTTACCGATCACGCCAAAACGATCGTCATAGCGTGATGTTGGTACTTGTTCATATAGATATCCCACCGCCACAATTCCATCGGGAAACTGTAGGTCATGATATTTGGGATTGTGTCAGAGTTGTGAAGGGGTAGCAATCATGTGTCACTGTACCAGATGTGCCGAAAAACGTTATTCGATCAATATTGCAGATCTTGATCATTCTTATCCAGATCTCGACATGAACCTACTGTTCTGAAACTGTTTCTTCAAATTGGCACTCAACGCTGAGCGTTACATTGAGTTCTGTAACCTCCTGTGTTTGTTATTGACCGGCCTCCTATCTAGCGACAATTCTCCCGAGCATTCCATTATCTATATGTTCGCAGCAACTCATTCTGTCTGATGTTTTATAAAATGTACGCAATTCTTGTGAGAAACATGGTAATATATACAAGCACACAAATTACCAACAACCCTTAGCGTACTTTTTACAACTCCGCAGACACAAATGTGTATACTTACGTATTAACGTATTATCAGTGGTATAATTAGTACCTGCAGTTCAATACTTTTTGCAAAAACAAACATAACTTGAGTAGAATGTTTCGTATGATCTTTTTGGGAATGAAATATGGAATAATATTTAGTTCGGTCATTGATGCAACATTGTTACTGTAATTTATAATTATGAATATATAAAAAGCTCCTATATACGAAATTGAAAATTTTTTTATGACGTTTTAATAAATACAGTAACAATACAAGGATTTAAATTTTCCATTTGTTAAGATACTGGAAGAGTTTCAGGTATTTTTAGTGTGTAACCGTCTTTATTTTTTGCAGGGTTTCTCAATTCAGAGAGTTTTTGTCTTCTAATATATATAATTCTAAATTAAAAGGTGAGAAATTTAATGTAATAGACATAAAATATTTCATTTTTCTGAATTAAGATAGTAAAAGTGTAATGTTCTGTGTTGCTATTGTTTTTTAATTTTCCGTTATGCATTGTTTAAGCAGCAGTTTTTCTAAAATGTTATGTGACATGTATTAATCATAGCCTATGTGACATAGTTTTAATAAGGTAATAACTTAACATTAGATAAAAATCTTATAGCATCAACACATATCTTTCATTTGATCAACATCTGTAACTATGACAATATCGTCTTATTTCCGTATATTTTCCATGATATATATGGAATTTAGAAAAACAAAAATTATGTATCATCTTTCGAAACACCTGTAACATTTGCCATACTGACCAAGCATATTCTACGCATTTCTGTGGCACTGAATAACATGCAATCGAATACAAACTCCAATCATTACAAAGAAAATTAGCTATAATAATCTAAATTTGTGATACAAAATTTTTCCTTCGTTATCTTTATTGATACTAAGGTATGCAGATAAAAAAGTTTGCCTCTTGAACTTTGATAGAAAATTTTGATATACAGTGGGTGATCGGTTAACGAACAGATCGGTTAACGAACACTTTCACGAAAGATTTTTGTGTTCGGATAACGAACACATATTCGGATAACGAACACTTACAAGAAAGATTTTTTGTGTTTGGACAACGAACACATATTCGGAGGTGATCAGGGATACACCCCTGAAATTATGGATGAAATTTTGACAACTGCTAGAGATCTGGAATTTGAGGGGAACGAGGATGACATAGAAGAGCTCACAATGGGACATGAAGATGAACTGACGACAGAAGAGCTCTAAGAAATTTTGAATGAAGAACACCAAGAAACACATTGAAATGTGTTTCCTTCTGAACAAGAGGAAGACGAAAGAAGACCAACGCCGACATCTGCCATTAAAGATCTTTTGAAAAAGTGGGCGGATGTCAGAGCAATGGTCTTGGAATGGCATCCAAACCAAGCTGATGTCAGTAGGGTTGGGGATCTTTACAACGGCAATGCTATTAATTACTTCCGGAAAATCCTGAAAAAGAGAGAAAAGCAATCGACATTGGACATGTTCTTCAACGCCCCATAAGCAAAAAATGAAAAGGACTGATTAATATGCAAGACTATATGTATTATTTTTTTAAAAACTTACTAAGAAATTATACATTTTTTAAAATTTAATTTTTAGGGTCTCCAGAACGAATTAATCGATTTCACATAGGAATCTATGGTGAATCGATAATCGGTTAACGAACAATTCGAATAACAAACATAGTCTTTTGGAACAGATTATGTTCGTTAACCGATCACCCACTGTATATAATGGTTTGGTAGGTTACTACTTTCCACTGTTAAGCGCATTCTCCCCTCTCTTTCTAATTTTAAGGGGAAAAATAAAGCCAAAGGGCAACATTATAGATTTCGAAGCTGAAACTCTTAATAAAGCGTTCTACGACTCTCCCTATGGTGAAATGAACTCGTTTATCATATAGAAAGAACAAGGTATCTTCTCGTCGTGGTTGGTCTGTAATTCTCATTTATCTCAATATTCATAGCAAAAATATTTGCATTAGATATGTCATTTTAAATAGAAACAAAATTTATTTTCTCAGAGTATTTAAGAGTTTCACAATAATTATTTAGTTATTAAAATTCATTGTTTGATCAAAAGAATTATCAATCACTTTATGCGCTTCAAATAGAAATTCTTAATCTTATACGCTTCATGTATCTATTCTGGTCGCTAAATTTCTTGAACAGAAATGAGGAATAAATATTATTTATTATTAAATAATTTGAGAAGTTATGAAGTTATTCAAAATCTAAATCCGTTACAATTCAAGTTAGATTCATATCAGTTGAAGGTTTCACTACAGGAGGGGAAATACAACTATTCTTTAAATCCTCACGACACATCAATATATACTCTCTACACCATTGATGTCGTATGCATGTAAAAAAGTGTATAACTCTTCCACTATTAAAGAGTATTTTTTTCCAGGTATAGAAGTTTAAGTTGGCATTACTTTCCAAGATGGCGACCGATTTAACAGCTGTCAAGTGATTTATTCTCAGTTTGGTTTGGCAATTCATCAAAACGATCATCAAGCAAGGCGTAGCTTCGTCGAATGGGCCCAAAACGAGATTGCCGTTGTTCCCGATTTTCATAAGCGAATTTTGTTTAGCGATGAAGCGCACTTCTGGTTGAATGGCTACGTCAACAAACAAAACTGCCGTATGTGGAGTGAAGCTAACCCACAAGTGTATGTCGAAACACCGTTACATCAAGAAAAACTGACTGTTTGGTGCGCTTTATGGGCTGGTGGAATCCTTCCTCAAAAACGATGAAGGCCACAACGTTACAGTCAATGGTGATCGGTATAGAGCCATGATTACTAACTTTTTCATTCCTGAATTGAACAATCATGATGTCCAGGAGGTGTGGTTCCAACAAGACGGCGCAACATGTCACACAGCTCGTGCCACAATCGATTTATTGAAAGACACGTTTGGTGACCGCCTAATTTCACGTTTTGGACCTGTGAATTGGCCACCAAGATCTTGTGATTTAACACTGCTAGACTATTTTTTGTGGGGCTATGTAAAGTCATTGGTCTATGCGGATAAGCCACAAACGCTTGACCATTTGGAAGACAACATTCGCCGTGTTATTGCCGATATACGGCCACAAATGTTGGAAAAAATCATCGAAAATTGGACGTCTAGATTGGACTATATCCGAGCCAGCCGTGGCAGTCCTATGCCAGAAATCATATTTAAAATGTAATGCCACAAGATTATCTTACGAATAAAGAAAATTCATGTCAATCGAATAATACATCGTTGTTTTATTGCAATTTAAAGTTCTTTACCTCTAAAAAAACACCCTTCAGTTTATTTTCTGATGGAAGTCCTCTCACATCCATCAGTGTTCGAGAATTAGAATGAAGATTAACCATAACCAAAACAAATATAAATTACTCACTTTTTAACCAGTCTCAACAACCCGGGTTAGGAAATACACCTATAATTAAGTATAGGAGCAAAACCCAGTTAGACGAGATATTTAATATTTAATTATGAACTGAATCACTCACTTTTGGAACGTTTTGGTAACATGCATTCTACATAATCGTAATTTCAATCTAAACTGTCCTACTTCTAGTCAATATCACTAGAATTCAAATATCTTATTGACTAATTCATGAATCATCAATTTTAAATGCTAAGTAATTAATCAACTCGTCCCTCTCGACTAGCTTTCTTCTTCACGTTAATAACTAATTTCTATCTAACTCCTAACCTCTATCTTTCACGAACCTAAAAGTTAATGCTTAAATATAAGCCTTGATTTACATAAACCGCATTTTCTTCTTCGGGAGAAAGTTTTCAATAGAACAATATTTAAAGGGATAGTCTTTCCCTAGAGAATTAGTAGGAGGCTCGCGAATAGACCTGTTGCAATTTGAACGAACAGCTTCGAGAGAATTATGGTGTCTTGCCGGGGAAAATAAAATGAGGGCAAAGCAGTAAAAATATACCAACAAGGTGAATGAACTAAAGCGTGAACGAACCTTACAAACTGTTTACTGATTATATAGAGCAGTAAAAATAAAGGCATCAAATGCACATTTTATTTAAAATAAATACTTGCTCAGCAAGAATACAGAAGTGAAACTTTTGACGGTATTTAAAGAGGTAAAATATGAAGAATTATTATTTATTTTATAGAAGAACTTTGTTTTTGACGTAGTAAATTTGTTTTACAATAAGCTGTAATATATACTTACAATTTTTTATCCCTTCCGTCAGAGTTTAATTATGTAACGTATATTGAATCTATTTTAATTTAAAGTCTAGTAAATGGGAGGATGAAAGAAATTTTTGTTTTTCTTTCACGACGTTGATTTATCTTGTGAATCCAACGGTATTTCAAATTAGATTTCTTAAGGTATCCGACTACGTTCGGAACCGTGATTTTAAAAAGGCACATTAATGGATAATTTTCATGATATTTAGTGTCACTTAGATTAACATGCATGCATAAAATTGTTTTAAGAACATTTTGACAAAACAATTATTTAAATACAATATTTTGCAAAAAATTTAACTTTGAATAACCATTTTTCAAAATGTTCTCTTTTTGCGAAAAATGCTTCTATTATAATAATGTGTTGCATGTATATAGCTCAGACCTCTGTACTGAGGCTCAACTAGGATTTTTGAAAAATTCACATTATTTTCAGAGTTACAATCAATTGAAATAATTATCGGCGTTTTTTTCTTAAAATTTCTCCCCTCTGTTGTCGTAAAACAGGAGTAAACCTACTTCTAAGTTATATATTTCAAAAATTCTTGTTGAGCCTCTGTGCGGAAGTCCTATTTATATACAGGAAAAATATTGTTATAATAGAAGAATTTTTCTCAAAAGGAGAATGTTTTGAAAATGGGTCATTCTATGTTCATTTTTGTCAAAATATTGTACTTAAATATTTTTTTATTGTAATACTATCCTTAAAACAATTTTATATACTTTTTCTAATCTAAGTGACACTAGATATCATAAATATTATCCATTTATACGCTTTTGCAAAATCACGGTTCCGTACGTAGTCGGATACCTTAAGTTGATAGCCAATTTTATCAAAATCTTTTCAAATGAAATTCGAATATCTCTCTAATGTTATAAAAACATTTCAAAGATCATTTAAAATACATTGCTGTTTATCCAAAATGCAACAGCATAGAAAAAATATCCAATAGAAGGGATTTTCTACCAAGCGCACACCTGGACAAGGCATGCAAATGATTAGCATTGTAGTGTACATCGGTGCTTACCAAAATTTCAATGTTTGCGTTGCAATATTCAATCTTAATTTTCATCTCCCCCCTCCACACAATAACACAATGTATTTAACTCAAAAATACACAAATCTGCAATACGATTTTAATCTTTTAAGTGACATCGGCGTGTATACACGCCTCGTTCAGCCAAAGCGTTAATTGCTCCGGACGTATATATATACGTCTTTCCGAAGTATGATATTTTCTGTGCACTGCTATCCATGAAATTATTCCAAAGACTGGAATGCAATGAAAACGCCGTTGCAGTGTTTGTGAAGGATTTACTTATTTCAGAGTATTTGCTTATGCGTTCTGTTTCTCTTCCTCCCCCCACCCCTTAATGCATCACATACGCTCGCCTACGTGGAAAAGGGGGGCGTTGGGGAGTGAATCACGTAACTTTATTTCCGAAGTTAAGGGAATAATTATAAGCCTTACAAATTATCAAGATAAGAGTTATTTTTTGTATGTAATTTTATATCCCTTTAAGACCCAACCCGCACGATCGTGCGGGTTAGATATTCTTATACGTTTTTGCTTCTGGAATTGTCGTATGTAAGAAAATCCCGAATCCAATGATTGAGCGGGTTTGTAGAATGTGTAAAGTATCACTTTTTCTCAACAGACGATGGTTGTGGTTCATGTTTTACTTTCAGCTGACAAATCTAGCTCTGTTCTCAAATACAACGAAAACACGTCTTCTTTTTATCTGTCGTAAAAATGTAATTATCGATATATTTCTAATTGCTTCAATACAAATTTTTTTATAAATGTTTAAGTATTTGTAAAACAGAAAAAATATTAACTGTACTCTATTAATGGTGCTTGAAGGACTCGGGATTTCATTACCCGCACGATCGTGCGGGGGTTGGGCGTTACTTGAGTCACTGCAGCTACACTTTTGGTCACCGTAAATGCAACACCAAGAAAGACAAGAGATAGCACAACAAAATTTATTTTGTAGATAACATGTTGACCAAGTATCAAATGATTAAATTTATAGACTTCTGCGAAGTGTGGTTCCTGCCAGAATCAGTAGCCAGAGTAGCCGCCATTGTTGGAGATCACCGCTGCCACACGCCTCGGCATTGATTCAAAGACACTTTGGATGTGTTCTTGGAGTACAGCAGAACAAGCAGATTCCACACGTTGCCAAAGTTGATCTGGTGTGGCAGCTGGTGGTGTAATCTGGGTCAATCGTTGAACAATCATGAACCACATGTTTTCTATCGGCGAAAGATCCTTAGAGCGATCCGGCCTGGAAAGCAATTCAATCTGGTGATTGACGAATAATCTTTGGACAATGCGTGCCACGTGTGATCGCGCATTATCCTGTTGAAATATGGCTGTGACCAAGCCCTGTAGGTAAGGAAGGACAACTGGCTCCAACAACTCGGAGATGTTTATACAATAAATTTTGTACTGGATATTTGGCCTTCATAGTATTGCATTTAAAATGATTATTAGAGAATGATATTTGTCCGCAAATTTTTCTTAAGCATTATACTTTTCTTAAGAAGTTTTACAAATTTTATTGAGTGAAACAAAAAAAATATCTACGCAACATAATCTTTATCATACAAAAAGAATTGCTTTTGTGTTTATCGATGTCATTGAATTTTGAAATGAATAAAAATTATCTCTCTATATTAAAAATGAAATAATTCTGTAACCGACTATAAATGTGAAATTTTACTGAATATCCCGAAATATATGTTTTGAGAAATGTAAAAATGTATGTGTATGGGGTCAAAAAATAATCAAAATTCCCGAAGTTGTTTATACTACACTGGTGTGCAAAACTTAAGCAACAATGTAAAAATTAAGCAGAGATAACCATGAAATTGCAGAAAAGGAGGTCTGGAGATCAGTACAGTGAACATGAAAGTCAGTAGAAACGTCATGCGTATGCAAATATCAGGAACGAAACGTCAGAAGCGACGTGAGCGTACGCAAAACGCGTGATGTCGGCGCGTGCTGTTCAACAGTAAAATAAAATGAAGGACGCAGATGCAATTCAACATATTTGCTGCAAGTGCCAGTGAGTCAGTTCGTGAAATATGGCTAGAAGAAATCACCAGGATGACTTCACAGGTGGAAGAATGATCGGAAAGCTGTAGGAGGGGCGTACCGTCACCAGTGTAGCTGCAGAGTTCGGAATCAACAAAAGTGTCGTTTCGCGCGCTTAGAAAGCGTTCCAAACCACAGGTACAGCTGTTAGAAAGGTTGGTGGTGGCCGCCCGAGGTCGACAACTGCAGGGGATGACCAATATATCATCCTGCAGCGAAAAGAGGCCGACGGTAGCCAGCAAGCGTCATTGCTCAGCAACTGTCTACAGCAACAGGGCGACAAGTGTCGTGGTTTACTGTGGCCAGACGCCTTCACAAAGGGGGCCTATTCGCCCACCGTCCTGAACGCTGCCTCCCTTTGAAAGTTGACCACCGACGCCACAGTTTACAGTGGTGCAGAGAGCACAAAAACTGGACAACTGTCAATAGAGTCGTGTCCTCTTTACGGATGAGAGTCGGTTCAGTACCAGAAGCGATTCTCAACGCGTTTTGATTTGGAGAGATATCGGGACACAGTTTTATACCAGTAACACCAAGGAAAGACACCATTACGCTGGTCCTGGAGTTCTTGTCTGGGGAGGCATTATGCTGAACGGGCGAACTGAGCTCCACATTTTCGATAGAGGGTCTGTAATCGGGGATCGCTATTGTGAGGAGGTACTTCTTTCCCATGTGCGTCTGTTCCGAGGTACCATTGGCCCAGACCTCATTTTTATGGATGACAATGCACGGCCACATTGGACTCTTGCTGTTGAGGAGCTGCTGGAAAGTGAAGATATCACTCGAATGGATTGGCCAGCGTACTCCCCAGATTTAAATCCCATAGAACATGTGTGGGATGCTTTGGGGAGACGTATTGCAGCACGCTCACATCATTCGGAGAACACCCAACAACTCAAACAGATGCTGATTGAAGAATGGGCACTCCTACGCAAGAAATGTTGCACCAGCTGGTTCTGAGTATGCGGAGATAGTGCGAAGCAACCATTGCAGTGAGGGGGAGGCATATACCATATTAAGAAACATCTGCTTGTTGTTCTTCCTGTTGGATAGACCATCAGGAGTCACGATACTATGCGTTCAATAAAGCTTGTTTTTGTTTGATTCCATACCGTATGCATTGTATTCTTTTTTCAGCGCCGATGCTTTCGTCATCCTTTACGTACATAATACTCTCCCTCATTTCTGAGTTTCATGTCTCTCAGATGATTTTTCGTGAAGTTATGGCAATAAACCCACCTGTTGCTTAAGTTTTGCACACCAGTGTAATATAGTAACAACTCTATCTCTACAATGCTCTATATTTTTAATATTTCTCTTGCATGCGAATTACTGTTTTGCAAGAGAAATTAAATACTGTTAAATACAAACGTGGAGATAAAATTTCAGGAAATAGTGAATGCATATGTCACAATATATTTCTATTCATAATATCTAAATAACTGAAGGTCAGATGGAAAACAAGTAATGAGTTATTTAAATCGTCCATAAATCAACCTATTTTTATTTTTAGATTCGAATTACTCATAAATAAAAAATACTCATTTTAGTACATGAAAAATTAAAGTTCTTTTAACACATACGCGTATAGAATTTAAAATTCCATCACACATATTTATATTTTACTTTCTTATTTAAATATTAAGAAAAAATTTAGTCAAATAACTTACCTCGCTCCATCAATTAAAAATCACATCGAATAAAAATATTTAATTCTTGATATCAAATCTTAGAATCGGTAAAAAAGCTAACTTAAAAATAAAAACTTCTTTAAAATGGAAGTCATTTCTGTTTTATCTCATCACAGTTAAAAATTGCGGATTCTTATACTCTTCGAATTTTTCAAAATATCATTTACTGCTTAATGACGTCATTAAGCTCTTATGCTTTGCATTTCAACATATCCATCAAATGCGACATAGCTGCAGATTTTGACGCAAGCCATTGTTGAGCAATTGCATTTGTTTTACTTTAATTTTCTGCATTAATTGTTTGGATTGCGAGAACGAGAAACATTAGACCAAATTTGATTAGAAGAATGACGTTTAATGAAAACAGATTTTTAAAAAAAGTTTCGAAACAGGATAAATGATAGTGGTAACTTCCCGGAAAATATTCTGAGATTCTTAATTATCAGTTAATGTTATTTTTTCTTTTGAAGAAAAAATAAAATAATTGCAACAAATGACACAACTTTGATTAAGATGGATATCCTGATTATATTGTTCGAATGTGATTCTCTCTTTCTCTTCTTTTTTCTTATTCTTAATATATGTATAGGAATAAGCACGGCTTAGCTACCAATAAGCTAGGCGTTGCCGTGCATATGGGTCCTCAAGCTCAGGGGGATCTTTGGACCCTGACCATCATGTATGCCGAACTTGCGGTAATTTCTACATTTAAGATATAGATATAAAATGTTGTAACATAGCTGTAATCAGGGCAACTCAGTTGAAATTAATTTCGAATTTGTGGGGAATTCTCCAAAATTCTTTCCTTTGTATGTTACTGAGAACTTTACTTATTAAAAGGTTTATATTATTTTTTCATTTTTCTAGCTGTTACTAGGAAATAAACTTCAAGTTCCATGAAAAACCTTACCATAAACCTACACTGGAAGCTATGTGTTCTTGATCATTTTATTTTTAATTATTAATATAGATAACAATATGATTCATAACAAACTAGGTCACTGTTTCAGTATTTCACAATCTACTCGTATCTGCAATGACTGATGCAATTCTGTCCCCCCCTCCTCGGTTCATTCACAGAGATGTTTTTTTTTTCCAATTCCTTCTATTAGCTCACACTCTCTGTATATTTATTTATCTTGGTGGAATTTTCAATCGTTAGTAAAATACATTTTAAAGCGCTCAATTGAGCTGAAATTTTATATACATGATTGTTTTGGATGAGAAAATACAATAATTTAATTATAATTAATAAAAATAAATTTATTAAAACTAATTATTTAAAGAATTACAAATACAGCCCCGTTGGCATCATTTCTGGCGATTTAAAGAAACCCAAAAGGAGATTTAGTGGAAATCGCAAAGTGCCATTCACATATTTGCTGCATCTTTTGGCTTTACTCGTAGTGAAGTTTTGGGAGAAACAAATTTTGTAAATAGGAGAGAATTGATGCTACAAATTGGAACTTTAAAAAATATGTAAATAAAGTATAAATTAGTTAAGATGTCTGAGGTGTAATAATTTTGTCTCGAAAGGTGAAAATTTAAACAATTTTCAAACAGGTATAGTTCTTATAAATTTAAATTAAATAATTCGAGTCTCTTACACATTATTTACAAGAGATTGTGGCTTCAAAAAAAGCAAAAAATGTTTGAAATATAATCATAATTTAAAAAATTATAAGCATATGAAAATTCTGTAATAAATATGAAGTAATTTTTGCGTTGCGCACGTTTTTTTTCTAAAATAGTAACCTCTGATGTATAAAACTTTATAGCATTATAAACTGTATCATACTTTTTAAACCCTACATCATTTAAGAATAATATATATCTTCTGTATTTCAAAATATTTGAAAAATATTGAAATTTTGTAAAAAATTTCGAAAATGTAATTTTTTTAATTTTTAAAAATTTTTTATGTATTATTCTATTTATATAAAAATACTACAGTGTAATAAGGATACATTTAACTTTATAAATCAACATATAGCCAGTAATTAAAGCTACTATTTTAAAAAATAGTATGCGCAAAGTAAAAATTAATATTTCTTATAGAAATGTTTCTTATTTTCGTACTCTTAAAAATGTTATGATCATAGTTTAAATATTTTACACTTTTATGAAGCCCCATTTCTTTGTAAATAATGTGTAAAAGATTCGAATTGTTTAATTTAAATTTAAAAGAATTATACCTGTTTGAAAATACACTGCTGGACAATTGCTAAGGACGGATCACAAATTGCTATGTAGCATACCATTAAGCGAGACATGAGGCCTAGTAGGATAAAATATAGTTGCCACACTGTTCAGACATTAGAATAAAGAATATTTATTGTTCTGGAAAGTACAAAAGCTGTGAAACATCTGAAAGAAAAAAAAATGTTCATTTGATCTGCGTACGGAGAAATGGAACAATGCATCTAAAAGTCAGCAGGCACCTTAAAGAAAGGTATCAGTACGGGATATGTATACCGTGGAGTGTGATGCAACATTCCACACGTCGTACCATACTTTGCACAACATTATCCAGCAGCTGTTGAGGCAATTTATCCCATTCCTCTGTGAGTGCACGGATGAGGGTGTTCTTGTTTGTCGGAGGATAGTTTCGACCAGCAACTTGTCTCCCCAAAGCATCCCACACATTTTCAATCGGGTTTAGATCTGGAGAACGCGCTGGCCATACGAGACGTTGAATACCCTCGCTGTCTAGACAATGCTGAACAGCGAGTGTTCGATGGCATGTTGCGTTGTCGTCCATAAAAACAAATTTGTCACCGACAGCACCACGGAAAAGACGAACATGAGGAAGTAGAACTTCGTCAATGTATCGTTGGCCCGTCATAGTCCCATTCGCAACCACATGTAG
The DNA here is from genome assembly GCA_019973935.1 of Trichonephila clavipes. Classification (NCBI taxonomy): domain Eukaryota; kingdom Metazoa; phylum Arthropoda; class Arachnida; order Araneae; family Nephilidae; genus Trichonephila; species Trichonephila clavipes. Next base: position 137,248 of record BMAU01015459.1, read on the forward strand.
GCGCGTGCGGCCATTGATCATGATGCCGGCCCACACCATGATACTGCATGTCGGATATCGGTCCTTTTCCTGGATATTTTCTGGACGATAAGCAGTACCACTCTCGCGCCAGATCAGTTGGCGTCTACAATCCGATGACAGACTGAACCTACTCTCATCTGAGAATAGTATGCATGCCCAGTCCTGTTCAGTCCAATTGGGACGCTCACGACACCATTGCAAACGGGCAGTACGGTGCGGTCTGGTCAATGGGACACACACAACAGGTGTGCGTGCGTATAGTCCTCCTCCCCTCAAACGTCTGGCAACAGTTTTTCGGGAGATCTGCTTTCCTGAGGCAGCAAGAAACTGATTTGCCACCTGCTGAGCAGTGTTGCGCCTGTTCCTTTTTGCAGATAGGACGATATATCATTCTTCTGCAGGCGTCGTACTTCTAACACGACCTCTCCCGTGCCGTCTACTACACATTCCAGTAGTTTTAAATGACTCCCACAACCGTGAAACAACGCTGTGAGCGATGTCGAACACCCTGGCAACATCTGTTATTTTTTGCCCTTCTTCGATCTTTCCAATAATTCGGCCACGCATAAATTCATCTATGTGATGTCGGGAAGACATGCCAAAAATTTTACGTTCGTCTATTAATTCTTTCCTGTAAAACTTTGACTTGAAACAACAACTGTCCACACGCGTCAAAACCTTTAAAGCTGTTATGAACGCTATCACGTGATGAACAGACGTGGAAAAAAATTTGCATACTCATACTTCTTCTTACTAATATCCCGCACTTATTCTAATTTTCCACATTTTGCTTCCTTTCATTTTGTGGTTGCTATGGATGATAGTGTTATCCGTCCTTAGCAATTGTCCAGCAGTGTAGTTTAGATTTTTAGCCCTCTAGAGGAATTTAGCACCTCTGAGATCCCTTAAGTACACATAATGTGTGTCAGTATGACGGTTACAAAACCTTCAGGACATATAGATTGCATTAAGACGATGGGAAATCACATGGCAATACATGATCGGAAGCGTTTGCTTGGCGCGGTAGTAACGACTCAAAACGCAAGAAAGACAGGACGCGAAAAAGAAAAAAAAATGGGCTCATTAACCGTAGTACATAAGAAACTAAGAAACAAGTAATATAATTTTTTAAAGTTAATTCCTAGGAATCCTATCAATATTATTCAACTTAGTGATAAAAGCACAGATGATTTACCTGTTATTTGCTATACTGATGGCAGAGTTTGTTTCGCTTTTGTTGTGTTCAAGAGTGGTGTTGAATCCGAGAACTTTCAATTTAGAATTCGTGATAAATGCACAGTTTTTGTAGTTGAACTTTTATGTTTAAACTTTGTCTTTAAATGGAGGACTGAGTGTCATCTCAGACTACCTCGTCCGTCCCGACTCTCTTTCCTTCTTGGATTATCTTAAGTGCATTTCTTTATCTAAAACATAATCGCCGAGATCCAAAAGCAACTCAAAAGCCTAAAAGATAAATTTATAGATAAATTAATATTATAAATCAATAGATTCTGCATTTGTTCGTGGACACACGGGTGTTCTTGGAAATGAGCGGAACGATTGGCTTGCAAAAGCTGCAACCAAGTGCAAAATTGACATCGCCAAAAATATTCCTAAATCATTTTACGAGAAGATTATGAAAGAAGAATGGAAGTCTTGTGGAGCCAAGAAAATCTCATTTCAAGTAAAGGGAGCTTAAAAAAGAAATTTTTTCAACCATTGATAACAGATTGTCATGCCACGTCCTTTTTATACTAATTATAAAATAACCCAATTTCTCACCATGATAACTTTAAAAGCTACTTGAACAAATTTAATTTAGTTCCATCATCTTCCTGTGATTGTAATATTGGTGGCGAGGAAAGTGTAGAACATGTGTTCCTTCTGTGTCCCAAGTATGTCAGAGAGAGAGAGAGAGAGAGAGAGAAATATATCATATGATTGGCTTTCAAGTGACTTAATATACATTAACCTCCGAATTTTCACCAACATCTTTCCCCCAGAAGTGCTTTTAAAAAGTTCTGTGAATTTGTTGTAGATATATATTTGCAATCCTTCATAATTTTTAAAATGTTTTCCTTCTTTCCTTTGTAATACGTGATTAATACTTAGTTCTGTGAGCTCCGTGTGATACTTTGTGGTACACCAGGATTGCATAATTGTTTTCAATCAAAAAAATTCTACTTAGGTCAACAAAAATATTTTTTTTTATTTTAGTTACTTTTTATCAAATATTTACAATTAATATAAATATGTATAATACATATGAAAGAATCACAATATTGAGTGGCAATTAATTTTATTAATTATCATTAAAGTTTCGTATTGTCATCCAAAATAATCGTGCATATCAAATTTCAGTTCAAATGAATGCTTTAAAGCATTCATTTGAACTGAAATTTGAAATTTGAACTGAAATTTTTTCCCTCACGTTTTAAAACGTGAGGGGAAAAAAATCTTTTAAAGTTTTGACCCAAATTGCTAAAAATGAAGCCAACGTGACTGTATCTGTAATTATTTAAATAATTAGTTTCAGTCAGTTATTTATAATTAATTATAATTAAATTATCGGATTGTCACCCAAAACTATCGTGTATCGAAGATTTCAGCTCAAATGAACTCTTTAAAATGTGTGAAGTCGCCAAAAGGGTCGCTAAGTCGCCAAAAATGATGTCAACGGCGCTGTATCTGCAATTATTTGAATAATTAATTTTAATAGATTAATTTTTGTTAATTATAATTAAATTACTGCATTGTCATCCAAAATAATCATGTATATAAAATTTCAACTCAATTGAGCGCTTAAAAAGGTATTTTATTAACGATTTAAAATTTGAACATGATATATAGGGAGATAGTGAACTAAAATGGTAGGAATTTGAATAAAGGTCGTAAGAGCTCAACATTCCAAGGAATGATTTCAAGGTACAAGTTGTTCCCTCTTTTCCAGATTTCTTCAGAATGTGCTGATCTATCCTGAGGCTGGATGTTGCTTTGTCTTTCCAAGAAGGTTTTTGGCTAATGCGCATTTTTTTTCAGAACCACTGCGTGTGTATCTTTTGTAATCAAATTGTATGATAGTTAAGACTTTTTTGTCACTTTTAAAAATATTTAATATACTTAAAAATTCGATGTACACACCAAAAACTTATCTACATCTTAGAGTGGAGAGAAAATTGTGTAAATAAACTTTAATTGCTGAATTTTACAAAAAATACAGTTCTACCTTATTTAATTAATCTCATTACATTTGAATTACGAAACATAAACTTGTCTGACGCTAATTTTGTCCAGATGCGATGGTAATCGTGATAACTATAAAGAATATTCCTTTCATTTTGACGATAATATATACTAAATGAATGTGAAAATGCATTAAATATGTATTCTTTTGTACAGTTCTGTTAAATATTTGGCCCTGCCAATATGAACTTATCTTTCTTTATCTTCTTTTATTTTATTATTTTATGGTTCGAAGAAGAGATGAACACTTAATTTCATTGATAAAATAGAGATATGAAAACTCGCCCTAATGTGGACCGAGTTTGTGTGAAGATACCGGGTTACCGAGAATGCGATTAAAAACGAATAAGTATACTGGAGTTCAGCAGAAGGTATTGTACTGTACTTGTATGTATTGTTTGATTGAGAATAGAAATGAAATTAATTTGCCAAAATTCAATTTTAACATAGGAAAGGTATGCACTTTATGAAAGCATAGAGTATTTACTACATGAAAATAAAAATTAAGGAATACATGATATACAGTAATTAACCAGATCAGACGCGCCTCAAAAACACTTTATGAAAGCATAAAGCTATCTATAATGAATATTAAATAGCCAACTTTGAAAAACTGGCTACTTTTTCTTTAAGAATGTTTGTTGCTGCTTTTTATCACGAAGACAATGAAGGAACTCAAAATCCATTACCAACGCATCTCGTTCAAAATACTGAAGGGCGGTTTTGGCTGCCCTTAGTCCTTCACTGTATGATGTTGATCACTATGTGTATGATGTCTTCAACGTTAACGTTTTCACCATTTTCCGGCATTTTTTCATTAACTGTGAGAACAGCAATAATTTCTGCATCGGAAATGATGTCTTGCTTTGTATCTTTCTGGATCTTCGATCTACAAGGTTGTTGCCGAGTTATCCATGTGAGAACCCCCCCCTGGGTTCCACCCTGGATACCAAGATTGAATTGAGACAAAGAATTACCAGACGACATTTTTACAACAACAAATTATATTTATTCACTTGAATCAATTATCAACCTTCTATATACAAGGATGAAGCAATATGTCTACGTCAATAAGATTGAACTTTACTATTAAATTAAATCACAAAATATGATACTAATTGACTATTAAACTCAATATCGAACGGGTTTACCAGAATAAGAGGACCGAGAGATATACGCAATTTGAATTACTAACAATCATTAACTTACCACTAACTCTTATATATTTACTCTTATAATCCGATAATTGAAATTTAAACATCACCTGGCTTTTATTACTTCACTCCTTTCAAGTCGGCTCAAACTTTCCAAAGATAGATCACTACCTGATAATCAGCCAGAAACTAATCACACAATCGACTTGAATCTTCTTAGAACTCATTCAATGTATCTCTTGGCTCAATAGTCTTCTACCTGCTAACTTACAACACTCTCCTTAAATACTTTAATTCATGTGCATATATCTCGGTTTCTCCTTTTAGAGCTGGTTGGAAATATACGCGGTTGGAAATAATTTACAATTCCCAAAGACGGCCAAGAGTATTAGTGATAAAGTGCCATATAGATTCGTCACATCCAGACTGCCGGGTTATCGTGTGCCGAGTTTTTGAGACTGCTGTATTGTCATTCCTTGTATGTTTTTTCTGTGTACTCTGTACTCACACTAAGCTTTTAAACACGCAATCTATTTTATTTTTGTTGTTGTTGGGTGTTTTTTCTATCCTATGATACGTAGGAAATACAAGTGGAAGCAGAACAGAAACATACAATACAAACAGAAGGATATAGACATTTATTACAAATGATGATCCCAGCATGTAACAGAAGGGGCGCGTTGCTTTCCAATCGAGACGGGAATCCATGCAGGTGAAACTTTAACTCCTTTTCCCCAAAGAAGATACAACCATGCCTTACTCGGGATTCGAACTCGAACCCACTCGGTTACAAGTCGAGGATCATATCCACCATACTGACTGGACGGCAATCTATTTTATTGAAGTCAGAAAGAGAAATCTACAACAAAATCCTTTAATTCAATTCCTACTATTAGCACACAATCTCTATACATTTATTTACATATTTGTTTATTTATCTGGGTGGAATTTTCAATCATTAATAAAATACATTTTAATGCGCTCAACTGAGATGAAGTTTTATATACAGGTTTATTTTGGAAGGCAATACAATAATAAAAAAATAATTAATAAAAATTAATTGATTAAAACTAATTATTTAAAGAATTACAAATAAAACCCCGTTGATATCATTTTTGGCGACTTAGCGACTCTTTTGGCGACTTGTGTCAAAATTTTAAAAGGTTTTTTTTCTCACGAGTTAAAGTATTCAGTTGAAAAATGAAATTAATGTACACGATTGTTTTGGATGACAATGTGATACTTTAATGATAATTAATAAAAACTAATGACCACTTAATGTTGTGATTCTGTCATATGTACATACATATTTATATTAATTGTAACTATTTAATAAAAAGTAGCTAAAATAAAATTTTTCTTTGTTGATTTAAGAGGGAAATGACTTAATTTTTTTTATATTACTTGTTTTACGTTTGGTTACAAAACAACTTGATTTCATAGTAAAATCCTGAAAACTTATGGATTAAAACTCAAACAGAAATTTATTTCTAAAACGACTTATACATGTTTGATTTCAATTTATGTATAAACTAGTATCCAGAGAGAGAGAGAGAGAGAGAATTTATAACTTGTCATTGAGGATCAGGAAAGAGGAGGTAATAATTCCGTTTGATTGTCTAAAGAAGAAGAAATGATTTACTGCTGTAATTTATTTCTCTTAAAGATTGGATTTGGAACAATTATTCGTAACCCAATGCTTCTTTCTGCATTTATTAGATTCCCACTAGGCGGACATTTTAATACCTTTTTGTAAAAAAATAACTATATGGCCGTAACAAGAAATTTCCATTATAACGTACTGCATTATTCCAGTAGGAGAAATTAAAAGGAGTTCGAATAATTGAAGAAAAATAAAGCAATGAATAAATAATAAAAAGAAAATACCGCAAAATCCAACATATATAACGCTCATCTATAAAGGGTGTTTTTTTGAGAGGTATGGAATTTTAAATTGCAATAAAACAACGATGTATTATTCCATTGACATGATTTTTTTTATTCGAAAGATAATCTTGTCGCATTACATTTTAAATATGATTTCTGGCATAGGACTGCCACGGCTGGCTCGGATATAGTCCAATCTGGACGTCCAATTTTCGATGACTTTTCCAACATTTGTGGCCGTATATAGGCAATAACACGGCGAATGTTGTCTTCCAAATGGTCAAACGTTTGTGGCGTATCCGCATAGACCAATGACTCTACATAGCCTCACAGAAAATTGTCTAGCGGTGTTAAATCACAAGATCTGGGAGGCCAATTCACGGGTCCAAAACGTGAAATTAGGTGGTCACCAAACGTGTCTTTCAATAAATCGATTGTGGCACGAGCTGTGTGACATGTTGCGCCGTCTTGTTGGAACCACAGCTCCTGGACATCATGATTGTTCAATTCAGGAATGAAAAAGTTATTAATCATGGCTCTATACCGATCACCATTGACTGTAACGTTGTGGCCTTCATCGTTTTTGAAGAAGTACGGACCAATGATTCCACCAGCCCATAAAGCGCACCAATCAGTCAGTTTTTTTCTGGATGTAACGGTGTTTCGACATACACTTGTGGATTAGCTTCATTCCAAATGCGGCAGTTTTGTTTGTTGACGTAGCCATTCAACCAGAAGTGCGCTTCATCGCTAAACAAAATTCGCTTATGAAAATCGGGAACAACGGCAATCTCGTTTTGGGCCCATTCGACGAATCTACGCCTTGCTTGATGATCGTTTTGATGAATTGCCAAACCAAACTGAGAATAAATCACTTGACAGCTGTTAAATCGGTTGCCATCTTGGAAAGTAATGCCAACTTAAACTTCTATACCTGAAAAAAAACACTCTTTATAACGCTCATCTATAGTTTCAACCTACACTTTTTAAATTTTTAAGTATATTAGCCGTATAACGCAGCTTTACCCTTTTTTTTCGAACAAACCTGAAAGTACGTGTGCAATACGCTTATGTTTTGAAGTCATTTTTTTCGAGGTATTATCCCAGGATTTTGCAAAAATATTATGCTTTCAGAACTATAAGTCAAAAGTCATGTCATTTCTTCTAAATAAGCAGCATTTTGATCTATGTAAATTTTTTTTAGCTCATCTCTTTTTTTTTTATTTTTGAAACTTTTAATTTTTTTTACTCGGTGTATAACACGCACCCATAAATTTCGATAGCATATTTTGTGGTAGAATACAGCATTAAACGCCGGATTTTACGGTATTTCTATTGTAAAATTTCTCATAAAAGGGACGATTCTTGGGGTCCACACCTATTTCGATATAGATCTTAATGTATTTAACTTTTACTGAGGGAACCCATTGAAAAAAAATTCGAAAAATAAAATAGAGGTAGAGAAATAAAGAAAAATACGAATACTTTATGTTAGATCTTCTTTGAGGTTTTAAAAGTAACTTTCTGCTCATTGAAAGATGCCACATACTATTTTCTAATACTTTCTCTCAACGTACTCTTTTTATCGAACATGCGATACAACCGCAAAAGAGGTTACGAGTGAACACTTTTGTTATTCTTAATTCTTGTTAGGACTAAGAGCAAAAAAAGGGTAGTTCTATACTAGTTTGTATTTCTAGATACATTATCTAACATGGCTTCAAAGATGAAACGATTAACATTCAAACAAAAAGTTGACGTTCAGTTCAGTTCAGTTCTGGTTTTGTGGGATATGGAGCAATAAAGACTATTTATTATCCCCTAAGAAACTAAAGGATTTATAAATTAATAGATATGAAAATATTTCATTTTCTGGATAAAAAATCTGAATGTGTTAATCCATTTGATATTGCTTTTTCCAATAGTTCTTTGAAAGTAATGTTGTAATGTGGATAAAATTTAAGAAAATACTTCAGTTTGTTTCGAATATGAATATATCTATTGCAGTTTAACAAGATGTGATCCAAATCGTTTAAGCAATTACAAATTCTACACAGTTTGCATTGTCTGATAAATTAAATTTTCGTAGAAGTTCTGGAGTGATCATTCGCTGAAGATTCCAGTGCGCTGGATTTCTTTCTTACTTGACCAATTAAAGATCGAGCCTATGTTTGGAATATTGCCCAAGTTTTCAAAATATTTGCTTGAACAGAAGTTATCATTTGCTTTTTTTAAAACTCTCTTGATATATTTTTCTGTTGATGTCTTCTGAGGCGATACTGTCGATATAAACATTGGACTCTGTGACTGTTCTTGCGAGATTATTCGCCTGTTCATTCCACAAAATATTTGAGTGTCCCGGAGTCCAAAGTAGAATTATCTGATAATTATAATACGATAGAATGTATATCTTGCCAGCTAATTTATGGATAACACTATGGGATTTGATAGAATAATTTTGATTGATTGATTGAATATTAACGTCGCACTGTTCAGCTACACGAGGGCTTTTGGCGACGGACCACGTAATTTTGTACCATGGTCAAGTGACGTGGACGACACCTGAGCTTGCACCCCCTCTCCTGATTACCACACCACACCAACGGGAGGATGTTTCTGCTCTCGACAGATTTAACGTGCATCGCTGCCCTACACGGCGGGTCTTTGGTGGTACTGGGCACGAACTCATGACATGCCTGTCATGATCCGATATCTTGACCACTGGGTTACCCCAGTCCCCAAATGAAAAGACTCTGTCACGTGGTTTTGCAACAACTCAAAGTTGCGGCACTTGACAAGGATTTAAAAAGCGCTCCTGCAAAAAAAAATATATAACAGTAAAAATTGTGCTTGTTTAAAAAATACAAGTAATATGCAGTGCAATTCGAAATGTCAACACAGCAATCCTTGTTCTAATAAATAATGAAAAGTAAAATATATAGGTATTCCATAAAATTTAAGTTAATATTCTCTCACATTTTTGTTTGAAAAAGTTGACACACTATTTTTATGAAACAACATTTTTTTTTCACAGCACGTATTTTTTTTATTTATTTTTGCAACATCTTTTTTCCGTTTTTCTTAAACTAATTTCAGCAATATGCGCAATAATAAATTTTATCATCTACTTTCCTTTAACGGGCGCACAGACCTCTACATCATTCCAGATGGACCTCTGACTGCTCGCCGATATAGGGATGAGATCCTCAGACCTATTGTAGTCCCTTACGCTGCAGCAATCGGAGATGACCTCATTTTAATGGACGATAACTGCAGGCCACCTCGTGCTAACCTGGTGGATGATTTTCTTTTCGAGGAAGGAATCGTATGAATGGAATGGCCAGTGTGTTTTCCAGACATGGATCCAATAGAGCACGTTTAGGACGCTCTAGGAAGACGAGTTGCTGGCCGCCAACCACCCCCACAAACTCTCCAAGAACTGGAAAGAGCTCTTCTGGAAGAGTGGGACAGAATCGTGATTAATAGCCACATTGACTCCATGCCTCAGAGGTGCTCAACGTTGCTGGACATCCTTGGAAACCATACCCCCTACTGAAAATGATTTCCTTTGAAGAAAACACCTTTTCTTATTCTTTTTTTCTCATATGCACAAATTGTGTTTTTTTCCTTTTGAACACAAATGCGCAATAAAATGCATTTTTTTTCTACCAAACATGTGCAATTTATTCTCATACACTGCTGGACAATTGCTAAGGACGGATAACACTATCATCCATAGCAACCACAAAATGAAAGGAAGCAAAATGTGGAAAATTAGAATAAGTGCGGGATATTAGTAAGAAGAAGTATGAGTATGCAAATTTTTTTTCCACGTCTGTTCATCACGTGATAGCGTTCATAACAGCTTTAAAGGTTTTGACGCGTGTGGACAGTTGTTGTTTCAAGTCAAAGTTTTACAGGAAAGAATTAATAGACGAACGTAAAATTTTTGGCATGTCTTCCCGACATCACATAGATGAATTTATGCGTGGCCGAATTATTGGAAAGATCGAAGAAGGGCAAAAAATAACAGATGTTGCCAGGGTGTTCGACATCGCTCACAGCGTTGTTTCACGGTTGTGGGAGTCATTTAAAACTACTGGAATGTGTAGTAGACGGCACGGGAGAGGTCGTGTTAGAAGTACGACGCCTGCAGAAGAATGATATATCGTCCTATCTGCAAAAAGGAACAGGCGCAACACTGCTCAGCAGGTGGCAAATCAGTTTCTTGCTGCCTCAGGAAAGCAGATCTCCCGAAAAACTGTTGCCAGACGTTTGAGGGGAGGAGGACTATACGCACGCACACCTGTTGTGTGTGTCCCATTGACCAGACAGCACCGTACTGCCCGTTTGCAATGGTGTCGTGAGCATCACAATTGGACTGAACAAGACTGGGCATGCGTACTATTCTCAGATGAGAGTAGGTTCAGTCTGTCATCGGATTGTAGACGCCAACTGATCTGGCGCGAGAGTGGTACTGCTTATCGTCCAGAAAATATCCAGGAAAAGGACCGATATCCGACATGAAAAATGATGGTGTGGGCCGGCATCATGATCAATGGCCGCACGCGTCTACATGTGGTTGCGAATGGGACTATGACGGGCCAACGATACATTGATGAAGTTCTACTTCCTCATGTTCGTCTTTTCCGTGGTGCTGTCGGTGATAAATTTGTTTTTATGGACGACAACGCAACATGCCATCGAACACTCGCTGTTCAGGATTGTCTAGACAGCGAGGGTATTCAACGTCTCGTATGGCCAGCGCATTCTCCAGATCTAAACCCCATTGAAAATGTGTGGGATGCTTTGGGGAGGCAAGTTGCTGGTCGAAACTATCCTTCGACAAACAAGAACACTCTCATCCGTGCACTCACAGAGGAATGGGATAAATTGCCTCAACAGCTGCTGGATAATGTTGTGCAAAGTATGGTACGACGTGTGGAATGTTGCATCACACTCCACGGTGGACATATCCCGTACTGATACCTTTCTTTAAGGTGCCTGCTGACTTTTAGATGCATTGTTCCATTTCTCCGTACGCAGATCAAATGAACATTTTTTTTCTTTCAGATGTTTCACAGCTTTTGTACTTTCCAGAACAATAAATTTTCTTTATTCTAATGTCTGAACTGTGTGGCAACTATATTTTATCCTACTAGGCCTCATGTCTCGCTTAATGTTATGCTACATAGCAATTTGTGATCCGTCCTGAGCAATTGTCCAGCAGTGTATAACCTACTACGTCTGTCGACCATGTATCAATCATTCGACCATGTATAAAAAGTTTCCCAGCCACAAGATCCGCCTAAAACCGCAATATCCTTTAATTATTTTGAGCAGTATAGAATTATTGGGATTGATTCTATAAGCAAAAGAGGAATTTTCCATAATACCTGCAATAGATGTAATCTGATCATTTTGGGAAGCATCAGTAGCTATTATTTAGAAGCCCTAGAAATCACGATCTACTGCTTCATCAAATAAACCCTGAAAAAGATGTTATTTTGGGGATTAGGATAATTTGACCACTAACAGCACATTCAAAGGATTTAGTATATTTATATTTTTTTTATCTTCTTCCATAATGTTAAGATTCTGAGATTCAGGGTTATTGCTAAATAATGGAGAAAAAGTTTGATTAGAAATTTGAGAAATGAAATACTTATTTGCCAGTCTTCGTATTTTGTCTGATAGATTGTTGAGATTTTTATTTGACTTTTTCAAACAAAGAGTTGACGTAATTCACGTGATCATTTTTGAAAATGTATGTCAGTTTGTGTCAATATATTAAGAACCATTCAGTGGACTACAAAGGCTTTTAAATACGTATCGCAAAGAGTTGTGTTCAGCACTTATTTAAGAAGGCGGATTTAGGAATTCCAGTTTTGAATATCCTCAAAGGAAACAAAACTGCTATTCGGCAGCGTTGTTGAGGTCGCTGTTAAGGTCGTATCCCTCTTGTGAAATGCTGCATTAATGACAACATTGGAGGTCTGAGAGGGTCCAAGGGAATATGGAAATCGATCGGAGAGAGAGTACATTGGAGTGTTCTGGGTTGTCGAAGAGTGTTAAAGCCTGTAGAAGTGTCTCTCTAGAGTCTGTGAAGCTTTGTAGGGTATCGAGAGTCTGGGTTTCTCCTTTTTATTTAAACTATTAATGAAGCAAGTTTTGATAAAATTAGGGTTGAAAGTTGTGAGAAAAATGAAGATCCAGACAAAAAGTGGCTTAAACATGCTTTAAAGTACAACTGCAAATTAAAAAAGGATAACTGTTAGTGACTGTGAAGAGCTTAAGGTCATTAATGGCTTCAATTACCATGAGAGAGAAAATGCTAGAAATGCGTAGACTTTTAAGCAAATTCAGGTGTTGAATTATTTTCAATAAATTTTTGTGAGCACAAAACTCTATTTCTTTTTTCAAATATTTTTGCATTAACTAAACATTTTTTAACTAAGATTTTTCATTGTCTTCTAATCCAAACAAATAGTTGTATATATGTCTATTTACTAAGTTTCATACAACCTGAATTTCTATTAAAATCAGTTTTTTAGTATGCATTCTCTGAAAAAAGGCACCTCTGTTTAAGGGGCAAAATATTTAGTCTTGAAGATGTGTCTTTTATTGGAAGATACTACAGTATTTTGAATAAAATAGCAACGATTTATATCTAGTAAAATTTTTTTATGTTTTCCTAAAAAGATATTATTCTAGGGAGATAATGAATGTATTTTAATGCTGATAGATGGAAAAGTTAATTAGGAAATTTGAAAATAAAGCCCAATATGCTAAAAGAGTATAATTCAAATACTCTTGAAGGTGTTAGGGACAAAGATTCCACTTCTATTTAGGCGAAGTTAAAATATTTAAAAATTTGGTGGTCAGTGCTTTTTGTTTAGTATTATTTTTTTTATTGTACCGCAGTGAATTAATTTTTGTCGGAATTATTTAGAATATATATATGATTGAGATATATATTATTAATAAGTATTACTGTAAATTTATTAAATCTAAATGAATTTTAAATTTTACCACACATAACTACAAATTACTACACACATGATTTCAATTCAAATCTTTCATGTTAAAATCGGAAAGACCAATAAAACTTATTTTGAGAGGACTTCCCACTTCCACCGAACTTGAAGCTGTTAAAAAAGAAATTGAGTCGGAGGGTTTCAAAATTCACAAAATTTCTCGTTTAACTAAATTCCAAAGCAAAGCCCCAATGCCGCTGATTTACATTAAATTAATTAATGATCTAAATGCCGACTCAATCAACAATTACGTAGATATGTTCGGTACTCTTGTAGCTTTTGAGCAGTATGATGGATCCCGTAATAGACGGCCCAACCAGTGTTTGCGTTGTCAGGGATTCTTCCACAGTTCAGAAGTCTGTCACCTCCTCCAATGAAGTTTCTGAAATGTGCAGGACCCCATCAAGCAAAAGACTGTACTTTGCATTTTGAGGATCCCCTCAAATGCGCAAATTGCGGTGGAGAGCACGCAGCTAATTCGAGGCAATGTCCGCGTTTTCCAAAAAGCAAACAGGCTCCAAACCATCAAAACAAAGATGGGAATATTAAAAATAATAATATGAAGCCCTCCAACAAAAACATTAATCAAAGGAATCAAAATACTGCAACCGGAGGTGATGCCCTCGTCACAAAATTTGAAACACAAAAATCAACTTCGGTCTTCTCAAAGTTACCGTACCACAGACCCTAAACTACCTTACTCCAAAGTTGTCTCGGAACAAATTCCGGCAAACCAACCAAGGAAAAATATAAATAATAATAATGATCAAAATCTTTCGGCTCTATTCTGTTCTGTGTTGGCCATTTCCAATGATGTAGGAGTAGACCAAAATTTACTAGCAAAAGCATTTCGACAGGCTCTCCCTGCCCTAAAAAATCTAAATAATGCTAACGAGAAAGCCTGCGTAATTTTTAAAGCGTACGTAGCAATAGTACAAGGGCGCAGTTAAGCCCCAATGCTCACAGCCTAACATTCAATTTCAACGTGCAATCTTTGTCGATTTACTTCTGGAATGCGAACGGACTTCGACCCAAAATTTGTGAAGTCCGCGACTTTGTATCAGAACAATACCCTGATCTGTTGTTAGTTCAAGAAACGAAACTACAACCCGGTCTAGATCCACTTATTGCGAATTATCGTCCTCATAAAGACGACAAAAATAATTTTCCGCGTTCTCGAATAGATGGAGGTACCGCTTTTTGCTGCAAAAATAATTACGATCATAAGAGAGTTCCATTACCGACTCTGCAGCATATGGATGCAACCGCAATCGAAATTAAATTGAATAATTTCCCACCTATCCGAATTGTTTCAGCGTACGCTCGAAACACCCCGGAAAATAATAGAAAATTCCCTCTGATAAAGATTTTCTCAAAATTCTTAATTCTGGCCAAAATATTATCATTGCTGGAGACTTAAATGCCGCGCATCGTACGTGGAGTAACGCTAGATCGAATGCATTTGGCTATGCTCTCCGCAAACTTGTTAATAATAAATCGAATGTGAGGATTGTAGCACCGCACACTCCTACACATATCAACGCTAGCTCTAGACCGGGTGCAAGAGATTCTATTATTGATCTAGCAGTTCTTAAAAATATCCCCTTCAATCATGATATTAGATTTATAGATGAACTTGAATCAGATCATCTACCGGTCATTCTTACTCTATATACTGGCTCTGCTCTAATCAAAATTCCGGATCAACTCTCCATCAATTGGGAGAACTTCAAATTTCTTTTAAATAACAAACTACTCCCCATCCCTCCTTCCTCCAGCAATGACGACCTCGAAATTGCAATTAGAAGGCTTGGAGAAAATATCTCTGAAGCTCTCGTAGAAGCTTCAAAACCTAAATTTAAACAACCCTCATTAAAACTCCCCTCCTAAATAAAGCTAAAATTCGCAAAAGAAATCGTATTCGGAAATTTTGGCAACGTACCAGAGATCCTGCAGTGAAATCTGAGTTCCGAACACTCAGTCGTGAGGTTATAAAAGACATTAGACACTTTTTCCAATCTCGTTGGGAATCTCACATAGCGGCACTTACGCCGGAGACAGGCACTCTTTGGAGGAAAATCTCCCTATTCAAAAAACCACCTCAAAACATTCCCCCCCTAAAGGGCGCACTTGACAGTGTAGCAAATCACCCTCTGGAGAAGGCGGAAGTGATTGCTGACAGCCTTCAAAAGCAGTTCGAACCCAACACTGAAGCTGAAAACGACCGTTTTACAGCTCGTACACAAAGGAAAATTAAAAGATTCCTGGACGCTCCTACCTGTCTCGACCTGGAAAAAACAATACCAGGGGAAGTACAGGAGTATATTAAAAAGCTTAAGATCAATAAATCTCCTGGATTGGATTTAATTACAAATCGCATCCTTAAAAATCTCCCTCTCAAATTTGTTCTTTTTATTGTCATGGTGTTCAATCTATTGATGGAGAACTGTCATTTCCCTAAGAATTGGAAGACTGCCGTGGTGGTCCCCATACTTAAACCCAAAATTCCGATGATACTCAACCTCAAAATTACCGTCCAATCTCGCTACTCAGTAGCTTGAGCAAAGCGTACGAATTTGTTCTTTTGAATCGCCTTAATCAGCACTGCATAGCCAGGAATATTATTATTCCTGAACAGCATGGCTTTGTCACACAGTGCTCCACAGTAACCCAGTTACTAAGAGTTACTGAGCTGATTCATCACGGCTTTCAAAATAACCAGGCCACGGGTATGCTTTTTGTGGACATAGCCAAAGCCTTTGACAAAATTTGGCATGATGGCTTGCTATCCAAGATGATGCGACTTGGGTTTTCGGACCAACTCATCAAACTTATACACTCCTACCTAAACTCCCGAGAATTTAGGGTAAGAGTTGAAAACAGTCTCTCCACCCCACGTCCAATTCTCAGCGGGGTACCACAAGGATCTTTATTAGGGCCCAAGCTCTTTAATCTATACATCAACGACATTCCCAAGGCTGTCGAAGTCCACTTAGCGATGTACGCGGACGACACTGCCATTTTTACCCAAAACATTTATAACTGCAATATCATTGAGTGGTTACAAAATTATGTCATTCGACTCGAAACCTGGCTTAACGACTGGAAAATAAAGGTTAATGCATCTAAAAGTGCATGCCTCCTCTTTACGAGACAGCGGTGTATCGGAAACCTCCCGCATGTCAACATTTTTAATCAGCCTGTCCCCTGGGTTACTGAATATAAGTACCTAGGGTTAATACTTGACACTAAATTAAACTTTGCTAAACACATCCGTTCCACCCACCAAAAGGCGGCTGGAATGAGATGCACTCTAAATCGCTTGATTTCTCCCAAGAGCAAGCTCGCATTAAGGCAAAAGGTTCTATTATACAAAGCCATTCTTCGCCCCATCATGCTGTATGCTTTTCCCATCTGGGCATACGTGGGAGTTACTCACTTGAAAAGATTGCACACTTTTCAAAACATTCAACTGCGTAGAGCAGCAAACGCACCTTGGTTTGTCAGGAACGAAGTCTTGCATAAAGATCTTAATGTTCCGCCGCTTCTTGATTTCATCAAAAAACAATCAGAAAATTTCTTCAACCGGTTACCACAGATTTCAAATGAATCTATCCGGGAAATCCCGGCTTACGACAATTCTATTCCTAGCTCTACTAAGAGACCTAGAGCAGTTCTTAATCACTCGTATCAACACTTCCCAGCCCTGAAAAGGATAAGAATGTCTTGATACGAATTAAAAAAATTATGAGCTGTATTGTTATTGTAGTTTTCTTTTGCAAGACTTCACTCACTCTAATTATCCCCCTGCGCCATGTAAGTGTTTGATCACGTTTAATATGGCAACTTCACCCCTCATGATCTTATTTTAAACTCCTCTACCTGTTCTTACTTTCTTCCAAGTGGTTACTTAAAACTTCCTTTCAATAACCGCACGCAGTTATCTTAGATGTACCGTGTAACGGACTTAAAAATATTATTCTCTTAATCCTTGTTATTAAAGAAACCCTTTTCTCTCCTCGTTCCGTCGAGATGCGGCAGACGGTTGAAAGACGGGCTTTGCCGTCATGGAGATGTGACGTCATTTTCTCTTCGTTTTCCTATGAAAGCGAAACAGAAACTAAATCAACTGGGAGAGTGGTTTCCCACCCACCCCTCCACCAGCGTTGTTGAGTTGCATTTAATGTGGACTGCTTTCTAATTTTTATGTACTTCAACAAATTGTTCTCTCTTAAATTTATTCTGATGAGTGGATAATAGAGTTTTCTCTAAGGTTCCACGTAAATGTATAACCGTTACCGTTACCGAACATGGTGGACCAATCCCCATTGTGCAAATTATACTACTTTTCATAATCATTGCTCAAATTATAATGCTGTGATTGACATATCTAATGTAGATCTATTTATTTCTCAATATATTGTAAACAGGAAAAATATATGCATAGTTATATATATATATAGTTATATTTTTATATATAGTTTTGCACATGGCCTCTCTCTATTAATCCTTCCATATATTCTGTTCTCAATTGTGCTTGGTTCGATCGCAAATAATACAAATGCACTTCTTCAATTTTCAGATATACATTTAATGGTGTGTTCATCTTTGAGCTTTTGAAGTAGTTTATTAAACCGAAAATTGAACCTTATTGCCAATTTGTAACTATAATATTGAACAAAACCTACTGTCTTTTCATTATCGTTCTCGTGTGTGAGATTAACAAATAAATTTATTATATCATCACGAAATAATTTATATAGAGAGAGTGTGATTGATAAATAATTAAATTAAGTGTGAGAATCTAAACTCTATACATTATGAAAAAGAAATATTTTTTTCTTTTTTTGTTGTATATCTTACTACCCTAAAATCATGATTTTTTTTTCAAAAATTGACGAATTTTTTTATGATTTTATTTTATAGACCATCTTACTTGCTTAATAAAAAAATACCGAGCTTTTCATTTTCCATTCACTAGAACAAAAACTACAAGTGTTTTAATAAAAGAAGATGCCATAACTTTACACAAGATGTCAAACTTTAAAATGTGTTCTACTCGAAATGTGTCTTTTTTTTTCCAAAAATTTAAACGGGGACAGCGATTGCTCAAAAAGTTTTTAAAATATTTTGCTGATATTTTTTGTGAATGTTGTGTATAACAGTTAAAGTGTTTTGACCTTCAGATTTATCAATCACTGTTTTATTTCAAAATTTACAGTCTTTTATGTGAATATAATCACTATTTTTTAAGCAATTTCATATAGTCACTAAGATAGAGTGCTCTAGTTTTCGTAAAAATTGAAATATCTATTATCTTGAAGGTCATTTTAAACTTGAATAACAAAGTAATATATTAAAATTGAAAAATTGAGAATTTGTTTAAAAAATTTTTGTGTACAGAGCGGGCCCCGTTAATGTTTTTTTTTTTTTTTTGTAAATTTTCACCAGTTTTTCTCTTTTTTAATAATAATAATTTTTTTTCTGCTTTCAATTTTACGATTTTTCCCTTAAAATATACTAAATAAATCTAAAAATCACAAAAAAATCCTCTTATCTCCATTTTTTCAAAAAAAAAAGTTGTCGCAAGTAGTCGGATACCTTAACATTTCAGAAAAATCACAAATTCTTTTCTTAAAAATATTTGCATTTATTGTGTAAATGAAAATAGTGCAAATAAGTTAGCTTCGTTTTTCATCTATCATAACATGCAAAAAAGGGAAATTACTATATATAAGCAATAAAAAAACCTCAGTCCTCAACAACAACAATTTATTTCTTCAGCCATACAAATGAATGCTTAAATAGTGAAATGATTCATGACAGATGGAAAGTATAAATGATAGTGATTTCTAATGATATATGATGTAAAAATATTATTAAATGCTTTTTCCCACTTATTTATCTTAGTTGAAAAACAATAGTATTTGCGTTCATACACATTATTGGAGGAAATTAATGTCAGTGGTTGAAAGTAATCTGTTACCTGAGCGCTCAAACTCAGCATGTTTTAAGAACTTATATATTTTTTTACTGCTTTAAGATTAGGGTTGCTGTATTTATACAGATTCCAGAAAATCAAATAGTTTCCAACGAAATAAAAAAGCTTAAACAGCATTTTTACTAAAATTCTGAAAGGATTCCGCCATTTGCAGAAAAAACACAGAAATCCAAGTAATATTTTTCTGACCGATTTCATTAACTGCTTTTGTGTGTATTCAAGCCCTTTAAAAGAATATTTTTTTTTCTTCTAGAAAATCAGGACAAATATTATGACTCTTTTTGAACTTTACAATAACAAAATATTTTCATTTTTTGACTGTCAATACACCATGATGTCTTTCCATATAAACTAATTCGGCTGATTCCTAAAACATGATAGTTGTCGCTGGCAGGATCGTGTCGAACTGTCCCTTCAAATACAGCATTGCCAGGTTTTGTGACAAGTGTTATCATGTAATCTGCTATAGGTTTAACTCTGTCACCGTAAATAACAGTTCTATTAACCACCACATTCTCATGTTTTACAAATCGCAGCACTAGATCGTTGGCTTGCCCCACTCTTGCATCCATAATTTCTCCTACTTCCAAAATTTCACAGATTCCACCATATGCTGAAAGTTGAGAGTTAATATCATTCACTATAGCTTGAGAGGCATTTACAGCTTCAGAGCTATTTAGAAGAATATTTTCGAACGTTTGACAAGGACACCAATGGGGAAGTATATTGGCATCTGCGCAAGACCTGTTTGCTGGTATTTCGTCTAATAGACTTAAGCCCATCGTATACTTCGATCTTTCATCAGGGCTCTTATTTAAATCCAGCAAATGAATCATCGTGGCATGAATATCAAAGAGTGTCATTAAACGATTCTGATTGATCTTGAGGTTTCTTGCGATCTGTGGATGTTTTTCAAGAAACCACTCAGGGGCGTGAATGTACATAAATGGCATTCGTTCTTCGAATTTTCCCACATAAGTGTATCGAATTTTTCCAAATCGTAAGCCGTGATCACTGAAAATAACAAATAGACTATTATTAAGGGCTCCCATGTCTAGCAAATCTTCAAGAAGATTTACTGCAGGCTCATCAGCCCAACCAGCACGATTTAAATAATCATGGGTCATAGTTGAAACCATAGCAAAAGCAATGTGAGGCCGGTCTCCCATTGTTTTTATAAAGTTTCTCAAATAATCATAAATAAGATCAGTTTCTAATTGAGAATTTAAACAATGTTCTTTAGTACTTTTTTCTTTAAGTGTTGAATATTCCAGCGCAAGCATCAATGGTCGTATGTAATAATCCGTTGGGGGATCGTAAAATCCTCTTTTAATGTAATTGAATGTTCCTGTGAAAGGGCTGTCCTCAGCATAAAATGTTCTGTATCCCTTTTTAGCATAGTCTTTCCATATATGGTCTATTTCATCGAAGTACATAATGTCTCTTAATGATTCATTCCAGTAATGCTCAACAAAATGACCAGTTAGCATTGGAACTAAATTAGGGAAGGTATTGTCTCCGACTTTTGTGTAACCATTCATTTCGAAAGGAGTTAACTTTTCATTCAGAAATTTACGAGTCTTACGGAAGTGTCTCAGGAAGTTAAGTTTTGACACTGAGTCAATTCCAGCAAGAATAACATTAAGACGAGGTGTTGGAGGAGTTATTTTGCTTCTTTCTTCTTCAATTTCTTCCTTTAGACGCACAAGAGGAAAATACTGTTCGAAAGATACATTTGGAGATAATGAACAAGAAGCACCAACATAATCCTCATGGAGGGGAATACCAAATTGAAGTTCAGTTACGTTACCGTTCGTGAAATCATTTTCTCGCACGTTTCCAGGTTCTTCATGTTTTCTGTAAATTGGCTGATAATAGCATGTAAGTTGCTTTGCTGTTATATTGTAGTATTGCTCCAGTATAGTTTCGTTCAAGACAATAGAGCCATGTAGACTCGGCTTCATGAACAGAGGAGGTCCAGGGCAGATATATGGATCTTGAAGTTCAATAAGATGTTTCACCGTAGGATCCCAAGGATCTAGCTTTGGTATTTTACATCCTGGAGTATCTAGGATAAGACTAGGGTTTTCAGAAGTTTCAGCAGCTTGTAAATTGCTTGGTGTTGTACTTTCTATACTTAATTTTTTGGGATAATTAACGATTTCATTAATTTTTGATTCTTCAATGATATTACTTAACGTAGGAGGAGTGAATAGCTTTTTAATCATTGCGTCTTCCTCTGTTGGACCAGAGAATTCCATTTCCACATCAGGATGTCGTCTGTTGGGCATAGTCACTGGTATATCTTCGTAATCGGTTGGACCTGAAAATAGTTCTTCGTCAGGATGCCTTCTGTTAGGCATTGTTACAGGTATATCGTTATCGTAATCGGTTGGACCTGAAAACAGCTCTTCATCAGGATACTTTCTGTTAGGCATTGTTACAGGCATATCATAATCTGTTGGACCTGAAGCTTCTAGCTCCAAATCAGGATGTCGCCTATTTGGCACTGTGACCGGAACTTTTTTCATTTCTGAAAGATCAGAAAATTCTGGTTCTCTTTCAAACTGCTTAAACGATTTGTCATCTTCGTCTTGCTGAAGCAGGTTTAACAATTCATAGCCTTTCGGTGGTTCCCACGGATGAGGTACAAATTGGGGTTTTTTCACACCAAATGATTCACTTTCGTGATCTGTATTTTTGCGAACATTTGTGAAAGTTAGATCTTGGTCCAGTATATCAAAGTTGGAATTAGGATCTTCATTCAGTTTTGTCTGCAGTAGATTATTCGATGACCTCGAATACCAACCAAAAATGAATAAAGAGAAACAGCAGATGGCGATCAGAATTGTGAAGCGACGTCGGCGGGAGATAGCTGCCATGTATATCGTCAAACGTCGTGGTTCTTGAAAGAGAACCACAGGAGAGCCTGAAAAAGAAGAAGGATACTTTATAATATTGTATTGATATGTAGCATTTAAAAATGTCTGAAAATTTATTTCTAAATATATAAATAATTTTTTAGAAAAAAATAATCTTTAAGATGAAGAAGTTTTTCTTGTGGAAATTAATCAGAAATGTAGTTATGAAAATATAACGTCCCTAATAATGTTTTATATTTTCTTACGGCATAACATTTCACGTAAAAAATTTCGCTTTTGAAATACACAGTTTTTCTTAAGCCCTTAGAATAACTATAAGGTAAGTACAAAAGTTCTAATAATTTATTGTAATGATGAGTGAATTCAAAAAGCCTAAAATAAAATCTAACTAAAAAATATTTATTCAAAGAATTGCAAGTTGTTAATCTAATTGTGCTGTCTAAAACACACACACAGTAAAAGCGCCTCCAAATAATAAGGTTGATCCACTCGCTGCAGTTGGAATTTTTGAGAGAAACACGGGGATAGAGGAGGCCTCAGTGGAAGGACAGGAGCTTTTTCAACTCAAAAAGTTTTGTATAAGCGCATGGGCACATATTATTCATTAGTATTAATTAAACGTAATTAAATCTAAATGTTGTATGGCACATAAAGTTGCAGTGTTGTGTTATCAAACGTCTTATAAATGAAGAAAGAGTGATATTTAAAATCCCTGGAGTAAAGTAATAGAGAGTACTTGTTCAAATCCCATGCTAAAATTTAATTTAATATTCTCCAAGTATTCAAACTTTCCTGAAAAGAACTCCATATAAGTGACATGTAAAAGAGAAATTGATTAATTTAATTTTAAATAGTATACATTTAGAAAATTCTTTTGTAGTGCTCGCATTAAATGTAATGCATGGCCCATAACTTGAAACGAAAGAGAGGCATCAAACCAAATAAGATTTTTTTAATAATTTTTTGCTGGTCAAACTAAAAAAAGGTCATGCACCATAATACAATGCTATTATTTAACTAGATGGTGTCTTGTGAATGAGTGCGGGAGATGAAGATGTTAATGTTTTGAGATATTAGCTAGTTAAAATAGTACGAGAGTTGAAAAATGACTTTGAAGTGGCTCAAGTTTATCTCCCAGTTATGTATGTTGGACGCTTTTATATGCAAACGTTTCAGCAAAAGCATGCTTAACTGCAATTTTTTTAGACAATTAAAGAAATCTAGTAAAATAAAGCGTTGATTAATTAAAAGAATCTTTTGTTTATTCCTGGCATATTTCTATCATAATTTTTAAATTGCATCCTTCTTTCCCATATTGATTAAACTAATCAACATTTTTTAATTTGATTATAAATTTTATTTATATTTTTAACTAGCTGTTACCCACCCACTTCACTGGGTTTTTCATGATATTATATGAATATATAATATTCATATATACCATTGATATATAAGCATTAAGGATTCAATTGTATTGAAATATATTCTTATAATTCTTGATTTAAAAAGGACAGAATTTCCAAATAATAATTTCTAAAATTGAAGTGGAATTATCTTATACTCTCTCGTAACCCCCTCCCCATTGGATTTCCACAAAACCGATTTTTAGCGGATCTCTGCTCAATAAAATAAACATGGTTACCAAATTTCAAGTCTAAATGTAATAGATCAAAAACGGATTTTTTTATCAATAAGCTCTAGTAACCACCTTTGAGAGTCGATTTCTGTAAGATCCTTTCAACAGACCCGTTCGATTCAAAAACAGATATATATATATATATATATATATATATATATACTTACATACCAAATTTCAATTCTGTCGGTCTAGTAGTTCGAGTATTTTTTCTATCAACACACCTCAAAAGATTCCCTCTCCCCCACCGGAGTCGATTTCGTAAAATCCTTTCTTAACGAATTTCCTTTCAAGAAAAGTAACATGCATACTAAATTTCATTACGGTTAGTAGTTCGATAACGAAAATTTTGTAAACAAGTCCCAGCAATTCTCTCTCTCCCCGCTGCCAATTCCAATAAGAATCAATTTCCGTAAAATTCATTCTTAGCGAATCTATATTAAAAAAACAAACAAAAAAAACAAGTTATATAAAAAAAATTTTAAAGTCAATTCCTACTTAGATCAACAAAGAAAAATTTTATTTTAGCTACATTTTAATAAATAGTTACAATTAATATAAATATGTATATTATACATACGACAGAATCACAAAATTAAGTGGTAATTAATTTTTATTAATTATCATTAAAGTATCGTATTGTCATCTAAAACAATCATGTGTATAAAATTTCAGTTCAACTGAACGCTTTAAAACGTGAGAAAAAAATCTTTTAAAGTTTTGACCCAAGTCGCTAAAAATGAAACCAACGTGGCTGTATCTGTAATTCTTTAAATAATTAGTTTCTGTCAATTAATTTTAATTAATTACATTTAAATAATCGTACTTTTACCCAAAACAATAGTGTATAGAAAATTTTAGCTCAAATGAGCGCTTTAAAATGTGAGAAAAAAACATTTTCAAGTTTTGATACAAGTCTCTGAAAGGGTCGCTAAGTCGCCAAAAATGATGCCAACGTGGCTATATTTGAAATTCTTTAAATAATTAGTTTTAATCAATTAAATTTTATTAATTATAATTAAATTACTGTATTGTCATCCAAATTAATCATGTATATAAAATTTCAGCTCAATTGAGCGCTTTAAAATGTATTTTATTAATGATTGAAAATTCCACCAAGATAAATAATTATATAGTGTGAGCTAATAGCAGGAATTGAAAAAAAACCTTGCCAGTAAAATTTCTAGTCTGTTTGTCTAAAAGTTCAAAAACGGTAATATTTATCTCTAACGCCCCTGAAGTCCTCGCAACGACCTTTCGGGTCGATTCTCAAAACACTTTTTGTAGCGGATCTCTACTGTATGAAAGGAACGGGTCTACTAACTTTCCAGCATGTAGGTCTTAATAGTTCAAAAACGGGAATATTTATACATAACATTCCTTAAGCCATCGCGACAATACTTGAAGCTCAATTTTTGTAAAACTCCTTGTGTTGCGAATATCCACATTTAAAACTACCAAATTTCATGTTTGTAGATCCAATAGTTAAAAAACGGGAATATTTATCTATAACACCACTTAAGTCCCCGCAACGCCCCTTAGGATTCATTTTTCACCTAACCCCTAATTGTAGCAGACCTCTAATCCCTGAAAGGAACATGCCCACAAAATTTCAAGTTTGTTGGTGTAAAAGTTCTAAAACGGAAATATTCATCTCTAACACCCCTTAAGCTCCCGAAACATCCCTTAGAGGTCATTTTACTAACAGTTTTACTTTACCTTCACAGGCATGCGTCCAACTTTTCTCCAAAGTATCATCGCAATCGAATGAACAGTTTAGGAAAGCATGAGGGACATATAGACATACACACAAACATTCATTTTTATCTATATAGATAACGACGCCATTTAAAAATAACAAACTAAATGATAAAAAAAATATGAAAAATATAATAAACATATAATGAGTTAATAAAGCATAACTGTAAAATGCAGCTACCTGAAATTTCCAAAACTTATGAAAAATTATTAAAATTTGATGTAGTCCAATATAAATACCGTAATATCTTAAAAGTGCACTAACACACAATTTTTTTTCTTTTTTTTAACACCCTTTTATAAGCTTCACTTGTATATAACGGAATCTTTGGGCTTAATTTTTACCCCCTTTAAAAGGCCACATTAATTCGAAATTTTGCTCACTTGTCCAGGATCGATGACAATACAATAATTTAATAATTTTGTTCCAATTGTCATGATCAGGATTATCAAGATAAACGATTTCCCATTTTCAGATCCCATCCCGCAGCTGGCCTTGTCACGAGTTCGAGCCCAGTACCACTAAAGACCCGCCATGTAGGGAAGCGATGAACGTTATATCTGTCGAGAACTCAAACGTCCTCCCGTTGGTGTAGTGTGATAGTTTGGAGAGGGGGGTGCCAGCTCAGGTGTCTTCCACGTCACTAGATCATGTTCAAAGTTACGTAGTCCGTCACCAAAAGTCCTCTTGTAGCTGGACAGTGCGACGTTAATATTCACTCACTCACTCACCCAAATCCCATTTCCAGATTTGGCGACTAAAAGATTTAAGTTACAATTTAGTTCGATTAACTATAAAAGGGTGCTTTTTTAAGTTTTTTTTTAATGAATTTTGTTTTACATATTTTTACTCATGATTACTCACGTATATAGCACAAACGCTTTTTGTAGAAAGATTTATTTTGAAGCAAAATTACACAAAATAGATTAACCTTTATCTCGATTTTATGTTGTTGTTGTGACTAATGCCACCAGCCTAACAGAGTCATGTCGAGGCCCGCGAAATTCATCGCGGCTAAGAGCTAGAATTTACGCCTGTCGTTAGCCTTAGCCTTGAGCATCATGCAAGTGACAGTACGATTTTGCTCGGTTCCACCCCAATTTAGAGGGAGAAAACCATGGGGATGGTCAGGGGCCTCCCACCTCTCTCTTCCCCTTCCATCAACCACACGAGAGGATTTGCAGCTCGACGGCTATTTAGAGTACCCCCATGCCGCAAAGGCACTATACATTTACAAACATCCATGTTTTCTCCGGGATTCGAACCCAATCCCTACGGCATCGCAGTCAGCGCCGCTAATCGATTTTATACACTTCACCCAAATATTCACACTCACCATTGTGAAATTAAAAAAACTTACTTACTTACTAGACACACACGGAGAAAAAATAAACGAAAATAGGAATAATATATATCTACATGATAATTTAATTTAAATGAAATTAATTATATATTCATAAATAAAACAATTTAATTTTATCTTTTAGGTCATTCCAATACTTAGTTCTTTTTAGTAAAATTTAAACTAAACTCAGTGGCGCAACAGCCCATGAGGACCAGGGCCTATTGTGCCTATCTCAGTTCACGTGACCTTAGGACCTAAGTTGCATGAGCAGATGTTCCGGTCAGGGGGTCAAGTAAAATTTAATGTAAGACTTTAATAACTTGATTCATCTGATTTTACTATTGACTATGAGACAATTATGTATACCAACAAATGCACTAGTTACTAACTATTGTGACTGATAATAAAAATATAGCACATCAAGTACGTATGCATTTTTTTCTTGTGTTTTCTAGCTCACGTGATCACACAAATCGTTCCCTGAAAACATAAAAAGATTAAACACGTCAAATCTTAAGTAAAACTAGCCGACTTTTTGTGTGAGTTTACTCAGCTGTCACGTGATGATGAATCAAGTTCTTTCACTATCCAACTTCGAGATTTTTTTTTTTAGGTTTAATTGAACGTTTACGGATACCCACTTCTGCACAACTTAAAAGTCTGCTTTAACACAACCAATATCTATATATATATATAAATGGATGTTTTTATATATGACCTCGCATCACGATAACACCGTTCAATTGATCACTATGAAAATTGGCAAGTATATGTATTTTTTGCGGAGAAGGTTTGTGTGCTATCCTCTTTGCTGCAGCTACCCACCAGGTGGCGCTACAGTATATAAACTTCTGCACCGTTCAATCAATCCCCATGTTTCCAACAGGATCGCCTAAAAGGATGCCAACTTGGCTCTATCACCAACATTTCGTTATGTCTGCATTGAATCGCTATTATAATGTATGGAACGGCGTTGCTTGTGTCAATCTGACAATTTTAACATAACATAAATACAACAGAAAGTAATATTAAGGTATTACACATCCAGATGTAAATTATTTACACTATTTTAAGCGTTCATTACACAAAATTTGTAATAATATGTTACTTTTGCTGAGGAGAAGTCAGCTTAGGAAGGTGTTTTCAAAAATCGACCCACAAGAGAGTTAGTTACGGGGTTTTATAAATAAAAAAAATCATTTTTATCAGCTTTTAGATCTACAGATTTAAAATTTAACAAATATGGGTTTTTTGTTCAGTTAAGGTATGTAAAAGGCTTTTTTATATTTTTAATTTGCAATTCACGTAAAATTAACTCATTAAAAGCTTCTTTATCCTTCAATCTGTATTGTTTAATTTTTCAAATCACCCTTAGGAAGAATGGGTATACCAGCTATTATCTGGTAATTATGAGAAATAGTCGATCAACATAATTAGCATCAACTCCCAACCAATGTGAAGATTTCGAGCTGTGACATATTCAAAATGCGCCAGGTAAGCCACTGACGGTCTACGCCAGGGAATTACATCACTAGAGAATTAAAACAAATGGTTAAAAGTCCCCTGTGTTCTATCAACCTAACAAAGCCCTGATTTTTTTAAAAAAAACATACTTCATCATAATATTAGCTATTTTTAAGGGATCAGATGGTATTTAATTTTTAAACATTTATTGCACTCAGCACTAAGTCGCAACCAGCAATAGCCTAGTAGTTATGATCTCGAACTCGTAGGTGACATGTCATGACTTCGATCCCTAATGCCACTGAAGACCAACCAAGTAGATAGGCCGATGCACTTTAAATCTCTTCTGGATCAAAGTCCTACTGGCGTAGTGAGGTGATTTAGCAAAGGGGGTCAAAGTTCATGTGTCATCTTCGTCACTTGACCTAGATTAAAAACTATGAGGTCCCTCGTTAACAGCTCTCATGTTCCTTTCTTATTGTACGATGTCAATAAACATTCACTCATTCGCAATCACAAGTACTGGATTAATTTATTGACTGATTTAGAATGAAAATGCTCCGAGATAGGTGATTCAAGGGGAATGAGTAAAACTATTGCTTACAAATGAAAGAAAAAAGTGTTTGATGAGGAGAGACAAAAACGATTTGAAGATATATCTATATTATTTACATTAACTTACTGATAAGGAACCTCGTACATAATATAAATAGATTTTTGAAAAGCATTTCAATATATATCAAATATATGCTGAAAAAGTTTCTTGAGAAATTTTCATACAGGAGGACGAGAAATCTTGAGATTCGTAGAAAGTGGCGGAGATTAATTACCTCTTATTAATTAGATATTTCCAGAGGAGATAAAACGGATGATATTTAATAAAACGACTTCAGGATATGAGAACTCTGATCGTGTTTGGTTTCTGCTTATGTTGAGATTTGTTTTCAAATCTTTTTTCAACAATATATCGTTTGATATATTGTTGAAATATACGTTGTACATATTGTTATGGTATAGTATTGTTGATAGCATGCCTTTCGTATATGATTCATATTGATTCTTGCAGTGATTTGAAATGGCCGTGGTAGCCGAGTGGTCATGGTCATAATGTCTTGGTCTGCAGAGTTCTATCAAGCCATGAGTTAGAGCCCTGGCGCCTCTTTAGACTCGTCGTTTAAAGAGACTGATGCATATTAAATATCTCCAGGCTCAAAGTCCTTAATTTGGAGATCCGTGAAACTCTGTAGAGAAGTGAACCAGCTCAGATGTCGTCCTCATTATTTAATTGAGATGAATTATTGATTTATTAATAGTACACAATCAGAATTTATTTTTCACAATTTTGCATCGTGATGAAAATGGTTGTCTAAATACCACAAACACTTGTTATAAAATCTATTTTTATTCCATTGACTTCCTTTGAAGATCCTGAGATTGGACCCTTATCTAAATAACGAAATGGGCAATTAGTCTGGGTGATAAAAAATCGTGGAAGATGTTTTATTCAATTTTATTAAAATAAAAATTCAGCATTGAAGATATTTTAGTATAATTGCATGAAATTATTCAGAAATGTTAATTTGAGACAGGAACTCTGGTGAGGAAGTTTCAATAATTACTAATAATTCCAGTATATTATTTTCATAGTTAGATAAAGTAACTATGGATTCTTCAAATACACCTTTTTCATTACTTTCAGATTAAGTCAATCTTTTATTCTAATTGAACATTTTACACTTGAGTTAGAGATGTACACTCAAGACAAAAATATACTTAAAAATAATTACCCTCGTCCACGAGGTATTTTGAATTTTTAATCTTGGGATTAATTCTATAGAATTTATACTTTTCTTGTCAAATCTAGTCCGTTGTACTCTCCTCGCCATAAAAATTTGCTCACCAAGAAGTAAGCGTGAGCTTGTAATGAAACCCAGTATGAAAGTGTGTGTTAGGCAAATATGAAAAATATTAGAAATATATAGAGATATTGTACATTGCGCAATGCAACCAAAGGGCATTGAACTTCGTTCTCCTTGGATTACAAAATAGGCAAGCATAGCTCGTTTCAGCGCAATTAATCTGTTGCAGAGAGACGCTTTTTAACTACACCTACCATTACGCCAGTATCGGAGACTATATAAAAAGCTGTCAGAGTTCAAGAAGGAAAGAATCATAGGGATGATAGAAACCTGGTGGCCAGCTCGGTGAGCAGCTCGCCACCTAGGTCGTTCTGACTTTACTGTGAGGAAGAGCTTTGACCAGTAAACACAAGAAAGAGATCTGTAACACGGCAACCAAGCCCAGGACGTCCTCGATAGATCAATATTCAAGAGGATCATCCCACCATGCGGCGCATACGCATATCAACAACAGTCTCATTGACCGTCTTCCATACACTTATAGCACCTTCTCTAAAGGCCACTGTGTTTGTGTCCATACCATCGCAAGATGCCTGGCTTAAGTAGAGTTGCTATCATGGCGCCCATTATGTGTACTGCCTTCGACATCCACTCACGGTCGCCTTCATTTGGAGTGGTGTCACACCCTAAGGGATTGGACTGTAATCGAATCGAATCAGGCGGTCTTCAGTGAAGAATCCCTATTCAATGTGGGCAGCGATGACAATCGTGTACGTATGTGGAAGCCCATGGTGAACGCTGTACAGCGGCACACCAATCCCATAGCTGGTATAATGGTATGGGGTGCCATCACATGTGACACACGGTCACCCCTAATATTGATCCACGGCACTAGCACAACCAAGAGGCACGCTCATGATATTCTTCAGCTACATGTGTTGCCACTCATAGCAGGGCTTCCAGGAGCATTTTTCAACAAAACAATGTTCGCCCCCACACAGCAAGGGTTTCACAGGACTGCCTCTGCCCCATTTTCACTCTTTCCTGACTTGCTCGATCCCCAGATTCGTCACCAATCGAGCATATTTGGGATCATTTAGGATGGCAAGTTAGACAGCCTACGATTTTGGTCGAATAGAATTGTACTTACAACAACTGTAAATAAAGTGGGATATCATACGTGACTTATATACCTCAATTCCCGACCGTATCACATCATTTTGGTATTCATCCTAGAGGTGTGGTCTTACAGGGTACTAAAGCCTCCATTAATTTTTAATTTTTACTACACACTATAAGTGATTGTTTTGCTTTAATTTTGTAATCGCTTACTTATATCAAAGTTTTACTAACGTATGTAAAATTTCGTTTTATGCTGAGAACACTTTCTTGGTGTACAAGTTTTTATGGTAGTGAGTGTATTCATTAGAATTCCGTTGCATGCATTCAAAAAAATTGTGATATAAGAAAGACCTTTAATTGGTTACTTGATTTTCCCGCTATATTAAATATTTTCCCAAGTATATAATAGTAGTTCATGATAGATTTCCATATATTAAAAATATTTGAAACATCTGATAGCAAGTCCTGAGTGAGCCCCGTTATAAAATACCTCGCCAAGTTGGTAACCTCAATTTCGCATGCGTTGTATTCGCTGAATTGGCAATCATGTGTGCTTCATTTCATATAATATCGTCAATAGGTTGCGATAATGTGGAAGTACTTAGTTCGATTTAAGAAAACTGATAGCAAATATGTATTTACAACTGATAGTTTATTTATTACAACATTTATTTCAGACTTCAAGCGGTTTTTTTCCCACAACGCTGCCACATGTATTAGATAATCAAATACAAGTTAAATAAAATTAAAAACAAAATTGAATTTTTGAAAATGTTTTATGTTTATTTTATGATAACAGAAAGAAAAATGATAAGAAAGCACTTGAATATTCTCAATAATTATTACACAGAGCAAAATATATGAAAACAGGTGTAAAAATTTCACGAAGATTTGACATTAGTTTATGTTGAAAGAACATCAAAGCATTACATTTATGCTTTAGTTTATATGGATTTTGTTAAGTAAAACTATTTTGCAAGCACTGATTACAATAACAAATCTGGCATGTTTCTTTTCGTCTATTTTTTAAGCTCTATGTAACTGAAGTTTATATTGGAGAAATTTTATTAAAAATTATTATTGTGTCGAGAGAGAATATAACAGCGTTTTAACAACACATATGTGATCAAACATTTTTCGTTAACGTAAAACTGCCTTTTTTAGATAAATCTATTTTTTATGCCAAAACTTCAATATTGTACATTTCTATAAATGTAATCATAAAGTTTTTTGTACATACTTTCTCTGCACTTGAACATTAAATTATTCAGTAAGTAAGAATATCTTCTTAATTCTTTTAATTAATAAATTTTCAAAATCCATATGCTTGAATAATTATTGAC
>BMAU01015459.1:175000-186527 GCA_019973935.1 Trichonephila clavipes
TTTAAACCAAATGCAAAGCAGTGATACAAAATTTTACTCTTATTATAATGAAAATTTGTTTTATTTGCAACGTAAAAAAATAAGATAAGTAAAAATCTTTTACAAAAGTGCAATCAAAGATGACATATATTAACAAAAAATTAACACAACTGTAAAATAATTTAACTATATTTTACTTCGGTTAAAAATAAAAGAACAATTTAACGAAACTGAATGTTATAACATGAAATTATCTTTTTTTTAAAAAAAACACCGATAGCAAGAAATGAATTTTGTTTTTGTACAAGGTTGTCTTAAATAAATGCTTATGATACAAAAGAACACTAAATTCCTGATGCATGATGAATTCATAAACGTGACTTACCCGTTCATCTTACGGGAGGAAGCTCAAAATTCACTTAAAACACCTGTTTCAAGGAATAATACTACGTATCATTACGAAATTTCGAAGAGAGAATGAATATTCCTAGAATAACTTTGCGTAACTCAGGTAGTCGAAACCATTTCAGAGCTCCTAGCGGCATTTAAATATTATCTCTGATCTTTACAACCGAATGTATAAGCAGAGAAAATCGCAATTTTCATTCAACTTTCAATACGTAATAATACTGGAAATTCTCTCTCTCTCTCTTAAAGTTGCGCCATTTGATTTGCTGGAATTTCAATCGAAAACGTCGGAAAATGTAATGTTCGTTTAAATACATAGCATTAATGTATCTAAAAGTGAGTTTTGGTATTAATATAAGAGGTCATTCTGTCTCTCTCTGTTTTTATTTTCTTCCGTCTACATTTCCGATACTGCTTGATAAGCAGTATCCGCTTTTTCTCTCTCTAAGATATATATGAAAATGAAGAATGATTTCCTGTCCATGTTAAAAGGATGTGTCGAGTACAAAGTCTTATAACTGAAAGATGCTTTTAAAAGAATCATAGTTTTGAGTATTATCCTGCGCCAGTTTTAGAATATCTGCTTTTAACTATAATTGTATTTTAATACTTTGCACAGTCAAATTCCTCGATGAAATTACGAGGAAAAAAATGCCGATAAAACTGTACCTGTACGAGCCATTGTTTATGAGAAAAATATGAAAAACAAAGTATGACGTCACAGCTGTATTGAACATATCAACAGCAGAATTTGCAAATACAGTAGAACGTCATTTATCCGAATCAATTGGCACCGGACATTGTTCGGATACGCGATTGTCCGGATAACCAAAAACCGAACGTGATCCATGCAGTATATGAAACTGGACACTATACAAATATTGAAAATCATCACATGCGGGAAACGTAAGTGAAGCAAAAGCAAAATAGGTGCAAAATGTCACAATTTTACCTTTATTGTGGAAAATAATCACTTATTTTTCGCTGTACCATTGTACACCTTCGTTTTTTCGCTGCAAGGTCTCTGACTCTCTTGGGCAGCAGTAGTTGAGTAGGACAGTCCTCTAATTGTTGTTCGTACCACTCCATAGCTGTCTCTAAGGCAGAAAACGCGTCAGCGTTTGATGGACCCTTGCTACTTTCGTTGTTGTTGTCCTCGTCTTCATCCGTTACATCGTCGACAGGGTCGGATTCTTCTTGCACGGAAGGGACAATCTCGTCATCATTTAGCATTTGAAATCCAGTCTTCTGCATCGCATGCCATCCAGGTTTCTACATTTTCTTCGCATTCTTGAAATCCTGGGATCGATTGGACAAAGTCGGTAATCTCCTCCCTCTGGTCGTCATTGAAGTCTTTTTCGCCTTCTGAATCTGGCCACAGCTTATTCCATGCATTTTTCAAGCTCTATCTTTCAAACGTTTTCCCACTGTTCGAAAACGTATTCATATACAGTACATGTAGTTGGCAAAAAAAACTGGTCCGGATATTTGACGCTCTAGATAACAAACGTTCGGATAAACGACGTTCTACTATATTAAAAAGGCAGATGCTCAAAGTTTTGGCCGTGCATATCGAGGCAGGCTTCGGCGTGCCGTAGAATGGAGGAGGACACACTTCGCTGCAGGACAGTGTCCACCGAAGTACAAGCAGCATGCAGACGAGCAACTAAGTCCATTTGTTTTGTCACAACGTCTTGAACACCAATTCCTTAGGAATGTCCTATAGAGAAAACAATCCACCGCGGTACGTAATTTGGTGATCATGGCCGGTCATAGAACTAGACCCCCACGTCCGATCCAGTGACCGGAGTTTGCTTTATCCAGCCAATCACGTACAGGAGCAGAAAAATGCGTTGGAGCTCCATCATGCATCATCGTTCATTCATCATCATGCATCATAATTCATTCATCATCGTACTTTACCGCATTTTTCTCGTAAACTATGGATCATACAGGTACAGTTCCTTAGGCACTTTTTTATGTACTCCCAACAATGGCGCACACAAAATTTTTTAAAGGGGGGTTCCAGGGTCGAAAGTCCACCATTTTGGTATCATGCTCCAAAACGCCGTCCAACATATTCTTTTGATTTTGTCGATTTTCGGGAAAAAACAATACAACATTAATTCTTGAATAAATAATTAGCTTTAATTAATAAAATTATATTAATAATAAATACATAATTAAATTTTACGTAATATATACATAGGATTATAACCAATCGCAAAAAAAAATCAAGGGCTACGGGGGGAGCCCGGGCCCCTAGTACCCCCCTTGTGTGCGCCACTGACTCACAACGAAAAGTCTTATTGGGCAGAGTTATTTATGGGATACCCTGTATATTATTTTTAAAAAAATAAAAAAAAAAAACTATATATATATATATATATACATCTAACATATATTATAAATGTGAAAGTTTGTGAGGATCTTTGTGGGTCTTTCACGCAAAAACAACTGAATGAATTTTAATGAAACTTTACAGTAATATAGCTTATACATCAGAATAACACATAGGCTATAATTTATAGCATAGGCTATAATTTATAAAAAGTGTCCAAAATATAACGATATTTGTCAAGTAAGTAGGAAAAATTCTGGAATCTGCAAGCAAATCTCGCTTGCGCTGCAAAAAAGCCCACCACAGCATATATCTATCTTTTGTTTGTGAAAAACTTTTTTTGTTTTGGCTTTTGTTTGGGCTCGCTTCTAATTAATTCCTGTGATCAGAATAATGCCTATTTTTTTATTTCAGACTAAAACTTAAGTTTTGAAGGGAGAGGTTGTTAGTAGGAAAAAATTCTGCCATCTGCAAGCTTTTCTAGAGTGCCACGTCAACATATTTCTATCTTTCATTTATGAAGTAAAACGTTCCAATAACGTATTACACTTCTAAATATAAATTATTTACACTACTTTAAGCGTTCATTACACAAAATTTGTAACAATGTTTTGCTTTTGCTGGGCAGAGATCAGCTTAGGAAGGTGTTTTCGAAAATCGACCCACAAGAGACTTAAGGGGCGTTATAAATAAAAAAAAATCATTTTTATCAGTTATTAGATCTACAGACTTAAATTTTAACAAACATGTGCTTTTTTTTCGTTTAATATGCATTTCGAGTAAAATTAACTCATTAAAAACTTCTTTATCCTTCAAACTGTATTGTTTAATTTTTCAATTCACCCGTGCGAAGAACGGGTATACCAGCTAGTATATATATAAATTAAAAAGTAAAATTCTTAAATATGTATAAATGGAAGTATCTAAGATTCCCGAAAGAAATGTAAAGGGGAATTTAAAAACTACATCTCAACCTATACTTACACATGAAAAAATGTAATATTCCTCAAAACAGTGAAATATTTACGTATTTAAATTAAGAATACGTTATATATAAGTTTTATAAGCAGATATAAAAAAGACAATACTTAATTTCAATCCGTTTTGTTGTCTAAGTTAAGTACTTTTTACTAATTTAATGCACACGATAAATTTATTCCGAATTAATGTTTTTCAGTAAAGATTAAAAAAAATATAGCTATAAAAACTTATCTATAAATGTCACATCATTACAAAACTATTTTTAAGCAAATAACCTTTTAAAAAATTTAAATAAGCAATATTTTTTAAACAAGTATTTAAAAAAAAGGGGGAGTAGTAGTTCCCCACCCAAAGTCATCATCGTCTTTAAAACTTTAAAATGATTAAAATACATTCACACCACCTTTCAACAATCCAGAATATTTCTGGAATAAAAATAGCAAGCGTACTGTTTAGTCTGCAATAGAATGTTTGTGAAACACAAACACACGCAAGAAGTACTCTTGTTATTTTTACAATTACTGATTAAACATTGGGAAATGTTTTATTTTTCATCACGTCGCGTTTGTGTGTGTTTTTTAGTATATTCAATACAGTAGTAATTT
Organism: Trichonephila clavipes; assembly: GCA_019973935.1. Lineage (NCBI taxonomy): Eukaryota > Metazoa > Arthropoda > Arachnida > Araneae > Nephilidae > Trichonephila > Trichonephila clavipes. Next base: position 179,315 of record BMAU01015459.1, read on the forward strand.
ACACTGAAAAAAATTACTACACAAGCTTCTATGTTCTTTTCTTTTGGATCAAGATAAATATTAAAATTTACAGCTTAGAGTTATATTTATGTTTGAATATATACGTAATTTTACAATAAAACACATGTTGTATTTAATATATTTATTTGTTTTAATAGAATGTAATAACATCATAAATAAATAATATCTTAAAAATTGATAAGAAAGCTTTTTTGGAACATCAGCTGTATTTTAAGTAGGATTAAATTTTTGATTTTATTTTCGTACCCTAAAATTTTAAAAGCAGAATGTAATAAATATTATAATAGCAGTCTGGTAGATTATTATTTTTTTTATAATTTTGAAACATGCATAATTATACGTATCAATTATAAGTTACCTTGTAGCTTAATAATTTTTCCCAATGACAATCGTCGGCCTAGTCATTAGAATTCAATAGGTTAAATTCATGATTGATATAATCATGTGTGTTCTTACCTGAATTTAAAACTGAAGTTAGATTTGTACTTGTTCTACTTGTAAAGTTTAGATACAATATCAAATTTAATAGGTTGGCAAAGATGTTCAAATATTAAAGATTCTTCCAAAAAACTTTGAAATTAAGAAAAAAATTCATGTGTTGTACGCGTACTTTTACATCAAGTACTTACCTATGTGCATTATTTTTTGAAAAATATGTACTTTTTAAAAGAAAGTTTCTGTAAAAAAGCAAAAGTTGGTAACAGCGAAATACGTGAACTGATTGGCTGGAAACACGTGCTTGCATTTATCATGTGACTATGAAGTCACGTGAATTCAGCTAATTACTATCAATTTTAATAATACAGTCGAACCTCTGCATAACGAATTTCTCTATTTTGCGAACCTTTTCCTGGAACCAAGAGGATTTTAAAAAATGTGTGAATACAATTACTTTTTTAAATAATATATAGTGTTTATGAATCTAAAATTTGTTTCAAGGGATTTTTAAAGTATATTAAAAGATGAATCTCCATTTAATGAATTTTCAGCGAATATAGAAGATCAAATTCCAACGTTTTCAAACAAAATTAAAAAAATTATAAAATAAAAATTTATAAATTATCCAAGTGCAAGCTCGGACTTAGGACCAATAAGTGGGGTTAAACTAGTTTGATGGCGCCAACCTTCCAATATATATATAATATATACATGTATATGTATGTGTATATATATAGGGAGAGAGTGAACTAATACAGAGAGAGAGTAGAGGAATTGAAAAATAGTTATACAAACTTCAGAAAACGAAACAAGAAACGAACGTGCGTCTTAGTCAGCGTAAAAATTAAAAATAAAATGTTTGTCATAACGTCAAGGTCAGTGTCCTCCAGAAATTCGGGATTTCTGGGGATACTAGAAAGCACGATCTGGTTCGCAAGGAGTTTAAAGTAAATGAAGACAACCTTAAATAATTGCTTCGAGACTCAATTTAAGCTACGTAGAGATCCTTACAATTTGCCTTTAAGCTTCTGGAATTTAAAGAGTAAATAGTCTATTCAAGAATATATATATATATATATCAAAAGTATTTCTTAGAAAACTCTTTTACGTTTGCTCACGGGCAGCTGATATCATTAGGTCTATTCAGGTCATAAGTCGCTGAAATACTTAAAGCTAACTTAACCCCTTCAAGACCAGCGGAAGGAGAAATAAGCGCTTTCCCAGGCCCGTACGTTCGGGAAGGATACACACGCCCGGGGGACCGGTGGAATTTCCCTCCTAGGCCTAATTTCCTTTAAAAATTCATATACAATACAATAAAAAATACAATACAATAAAAAAATACGCTAAAACTTACAATTTACTATAGTTGATATTATATGAGTTTGGAGTGCAAAAATTTTCGCTTATATTGAAAAAACAATTGCGGAATTTTAAAGAAAATGTTTTCATTTTAATAAAATAAAAAATTACATACACTTTCAAAAAGATTGACAAAAATCCCATACATTTAAATACGAATATAGAAAATATTAGAAAACTAAACCAAGTTATTCAAAATATAAACAGAAATCCATAGAGCAATAGATCACGAACCTCTAAATGTCCCATTTTCTCGAAAAATAAATATGTGCAGTTGTTTATATTTATAAATATCTCGGACATAATTTATAAAAAACATGGAGCCGAAAGTACATATTGAAGTTCAAAGTTTTATGAAATATCATTCGAAAAAAAAAACGTTTTTTAACCGCCGTCTAGTGTGCTTGTAAAAATTAATATAAAAACGTTCCTAACTCTGATCACACTGGTGTGGTCATGGGCCTACGAGCAGGGAAAGCTTAATCACATATATGATACTGTGGGCCGTGGAGGGAGAAACGCGTGATCACATATATGTGATCATGGTCCTGAACGGGATAATACTCAGAAAAGCCTTACCAAAATGCGCCTAAGAATGGAAAAAAGCATACTAAAATGATCGAAAACATTATTTATTCATTGTCGCGTATTAAAATACTGATTTTTAAGCATCTATTGTTTATGGAATCAGGACTTTTAATAAATTATTTAAATGGGTTGAATTTTTAAAAACGAATTTTTGAATTAATAAGCTATTTATTAACTCATAGTAAATCATACTTGTTTCAGATTTATTCAAAAAAATTAAATTTATTTAAAAAAAATTATGTACAATTATTTAAAAAAAATTATGTAAATTTATTTAAAAAAATTATGTACAATTATTAAAAAATATATATTTAAATTTATTTCAAAAAAATTATATTCTTATAAAATAATATTTTTATAATTCATTTTTTTATTGAAAATTTGAATAAATTGATGTTGTTATACGTAGATCGGGGCTCGAGGATTTTCTGTTATTAGTCACAAAGAGCAAAAGAGTTCTTCAGGAGCGCACGCGCGCGCGATCAAAATTTATTGCCAAAAAACAATCTTTTAAAAATACAGGATATAGCAGCAAAATTCGGAAATTAAATCCCAGGAAGTCTTAATACCTTCTACAACGCTCAGTCACAACTGAAAATGTAAATACGTGAAGTTTATTTGAAAGCAACTAATCGCTGTGAATTCTTCAGTAGTAAAGACAATACTGACTCAGTTTCAGCGAGCGATTCCTATTTATCGGCTGCATGGACCCTTGTCGAAAGATTCGCTTGCGTCATCGATCATGATTTTAATAGATTTATCCAGTAATTTTCAAAAGCATCCATATGTTAGTTAAGTCACCAAAAATGGTTGTCAACCCGCCAAAGTGGTCACCAATTTACCAAATTTGGTCACCAAAAAAATGATGCCAACTTATCTATATCACCAATATTTCGCCAATTTTTGACTGAAATGAATTTATAATGTAAAAAGGCAGCGTTGCCTGTAAATATTAGAATTTTTATCATAAAATAAATACAACAGAAAGTGATATTGATGTGTTAAACGCAGAGATATAAATTATTCACTCTATTTTAAGCATTAATTACACAAAATTCGTAACAGACTTTCGAAAATGATGTGGTTCATTTGTTATTTTTGTTTCCCATTGTCATTTATAAAGGGTGTTTTTTTAGAGGTATACAACTTTAAATTGCAATAAAACAACGATGTATTATTCGAGTGACATGAATCTTTTTTTATTCGAAAGATAATCTTGTGGCATTACATTTTAAATATGATTTCTGGCATAGGATTGCCACGGCTGGCTCGGATGTAGTCCAATCTGGACGTCCAATTTTCGATGACTTTTTCCAACATTTGTGGCCGTATATCGGCAATAACACGGCGAATGTTGTCTTCCAAATGGTCAAACGTTTGTGGCTTATCCGCATAGACCAATGACTTTACATAGCCCCACAGAAAATAGTCTAGCGGTGTTAAATCACAAGATCTGGGAGGCCAATTCACGGGTCCAAAACGTGAAATTAGGCGGTCACCAAACGTGTCTTTCAACAAATCGATTGTGGCACGAGCTGAGTGACATGTTGCGCAGTCTTGTTGGAACCACAGCTCCTGGACATTATGATTGTTCAATTCAGGAATGAAAAAGTTAGTAATCATGGCTCTATACCAATCACCATTGACTGTAACGTTGTGGCCTTCATCGTTTTTGAAGAAGTACGGACCAATGATTCCACCAACCCATAAAGCGCACCAAACAGACAGTGTTTCTGGATGTAACGGTGTTTCTTTCGACATACACTTGTGGATTAGCTTCACTCCAAATGCGGCAGTTTTGTTTGTTGACGTAGCCATTCAATCAGAAGTGCGCTTCATCGCTAAACAAAATTCGCTTATGAAAATCGGGAACAACGGCAATCTCGTTTTGGGCCCATTCGACGAATCTACGCCTTGCTTGATCATATTTAAAATGTAATGCCACAAGATTATCTTTCGAATAAAAAAAATTCATGTCAATCGAATAATACATCGTTGTTTTATTGCAATTTAAAGTTCTATACCTCTAAAAAACACCCTATATTTTTCTTAAGTTGAAATGAAATCACGATTAAGTTGTCTTTGTTCTCTTGTGAATTATTTTGATTTTAGAGTAAAATTTCACCAATGCTTCTGCCTATTACACAAAGAATGTTTCTTAAGAATGTTCCGGTATCCAAAGGTAATTTTTTTGTGCAAAATACTGAATAAACAAGCAAAAATATTTGAGCTTTCATCGGTAAAAGGAAAATACAAAGCAATTGTGTTGGAAAAGAGCGCATTTTTAGGATTTTGCGATACCTCTTTTTTATGTTCCAGATTTTTGCTTCGCTTTTAATGAATGTAAGCAAACCCTTTTATCAATTGATGAAAAAAAACTTTGAAAGGGAATTTATTAAAAGATTTAAAAGATGCGTATTAAAAAACTATAAAAAACTATTTTTCTCTTGTGTGAACATAAAAACGAAAACAAAGTAGAAACTAGGCAAAGTAAGTATTTGACTCAGTTTTAATTAAATTATTTTTGTTCAGCAATTTTGATCGTTCTTGAAATATACATTCACTGCGAAGAGATACACATAATGGACATATATTACACAATTTATTGTTATTTATTTTTTTAAGTTGACGGGAATAAGTTTCCAACAAAACAAATATTTGAAAATTTTTCGTGCCAGAATTTAAATTTTAAAATATGAAAACGTAAGAGCAAAAAGGTTTCAAATGTTTACTGTATTTGTTACATATGTAGCAAATACGTTACCATCATTTTTTAAAATTATTATTATAGGTTTTGGGTTTATTTTTACAAAAAAAAGTTGAATCATTCGTCTCTCGTAAAATTTCAAAAGTAAGGATAATGTTTAAGAATAGTTTTTTTCCCGATGGGGCTGTGGATTGGCCTCTCCAAGTATTTTTCAATATCCTCGATTTAGCTAGCATAAACACCTGAATTTCGTACAAGCAAACTGCAGAAGGAAATACCTCAAAGGATTTTTGCTCAAGTTAGCAGTAGAATTTGCCGCCAATTTTCGAGAAGCCCGCGGCGGACGCCTCTCCCTCCCCAAAAGAACAAATACTAAAGGAACATTGCCTAAATCTACTACAGATTCTTATCAACGTAAGACGTGTGAAATAAAATATTGTAACGAAAATAAAACCATCAAAATTTGTTCGAAATGTGAAAAATATATTTACGAAAAATGTACAACGGAGAAACCCTGTATATGTAAAAAATTCGATGAACAATGAATTAAAAATTCTTTTTGTTTGTGTTTGTAATAGAAATCGACAACATACATTTTTGCTTCATTATAATGAAGTTTCTTTGCTTACTATCTTCCTAACATCCATCCTTACTAATATTATAAACGCGAAAGTTTGTATGTATGGATGTTTGAACGGATTTTAATGAAACTTTACAAAAATATGGCTTATACATCAGAATAACACATAGGCTATAATTTATAAAGATATTGTGTGATTGTGTGGAAGTGTACAAAATATAACGATAAGTTTTAAGTAAGTAGGAACAAGGAAAAATTCTGCCTTCTGCAAAAAAGCCCGCGACAGCACATATCTTTTATGTGTGAAGCAAAACTTTCCCTTTTTGTGTTGTCCATGCCAGGCGCCAGGAACTGCGAAGGCTTGAACAGGAGGAGTGTGAGGCAGATTTCAATTTTAACATAAAATAAATACAACAAAAAGTAATATTAACGTATTACACTTCCAGATATAAATTCTTTACACTATTTTAGGCTTTCATTACACAAAATTTGTAACAATGTGTTACTTTTGTTGAGCAGAGATTAGCTTAGGAAGGTATTTTCAAAAATCAACCCACAAGAGAGTTATGGGGAATTATAGATAAAAAAGGAAAATCCTTTTTATCCGTTATTAGTTCTACAGACTTAAAATTTAACAAACAGTTTTTTTGTTTAATTTGTAATTCACGTAAAATTAACTCATTAAAAATTTCTTTATCCTTCAATTTGTATTGTTTAATTTTTTAATTCACCCGTGTGAAGAACGGGTATAACAGCTAGTATTTCGTACATTCAGTTAGGAAACTTAAAGACCGGTTATTTTACCTGCAATGGTAGAAATAGGCATACATTAAATGTTGGTACGTTTAGTGTTAAAATCAGCTTCTTGTAGAAAAAATACTCAAGGATTATATATAAATATTTAATGAAACAACATAAGCAAAAAATTCATCATGAATTAAATATGTGAAAGAAAAATACAGAAAGGATATATGTTTTATCAGATTAGGAGCTTAAATTGGGAAATTGAATTAAAGGTGTAGAATTCAGACCCATTCTCGAAAAAAACCATATTGTTAGTATTTAACCCTTTTGTGGGCACAAAGCTAAAATACACTTTTCTGTGATAAAAAGTGTTTGTTCTCATTCTCTATAAACATTATTTTGTCACAAAAATAAATTATTTGATCGAAGGTGTTTTTCCTGTTTGAAGGCTAGACGTTATAGCCACTGCGCACTTAAGACATTTAACTTACTTTTCAGGACAGAGAGAGAAATAATGAATCATGTTACATTAAACTTTTTATGAAAAATCAACATTTATACTAATAAATATTTCAATAACAATTAAATACAAAGTATAAGTTTAATAAAATAATAATAGAATAATTGTACAATATAGAATATATTTATTAAAATATACATTGAAATGTGTATATATCCACATTTTCTATTTTATTTTATTTTAGTATAAAAAGTTCGGAGTAAAATAGTATTTTTGAGAATTTAATTTACTTATTTCTCAAATTTTATGAGTT